>JAEMPF020011590.1:0-13047 GCA_022496165.2 Catalaphyllia jardinei | reverse complement strand
TTTTACTTCTGTCAAATATGTAAAATAAGTGATTTATGATGTAAACATTGCATCATAATATCAGCTTATTGCAATTAGTATTCCCAGATTTTACCCCATGACTGTATATGGAAAGTTTACATCTCAAAAAAATTTACCAAATTAAATACAACAAGGCTAGGACAGATTTTGAGATGTATACCATTCTACTCTGCAAGATGTGAAATTGCAGTTGGGGTCATCAGGCAAAAGCGGCAAATAATTTCAAGAGACTGATATCATGATGCAGTTGTTAAGTTATCGTACGCCACTTCATTTTCATGTTTGATTAATAAGAGTAAATTATTAATCATTTAAACATATGGTAGCAGCCTAAACACCAATCCCCACAAAGGTACTTGAGACTGGATCAAAATTGCTCAAACCATCTTACCAATGCTGTTTTCTGTCATGTGTGCGTCTTATGCAAGACACCTCTTCACTGTTATATTTCAATTGGTGTTGACAACGCATTCACCAGAACATATGGTTCCTCCTTTTCTAAAGAGAAACTAGTTTTATTTTTTGGAAACTGTTTTCACGTGCCTCTCGCCAACTAACCACAGCCTGCGATTAGTTTTCATTCCGTGAGAAATATGGAATTGCAGCAGCTTCAAGTTCTATTTCCTAAACATTAAATTTTAGAGATACCATTAACTGTTTTTAAATGTGAATTATTGTGTAACTAAATACATGTTGCATTCAGGAGGGATTGATGGTTTCTCCCGACTGGTTGTTTACTTGAGAGCATCCACCAACAACAGAGCCAATACTGTTTTCTCCTACTTCCAGGAAGCAACTGCAAAGTACAATGTGCCATCCAGGGTGAGATGAGACCTTGGGATGGAAAATTATGAAGTTGGCAGATTTATGCTCGAAACTCGAGGACTAAATCGTGGAAGTATAATTACTGGTTCTTCAGTGCATAATCAGAGAATAGAAAGACTTTGGAGAGATGTAAATAGAATTGTTATTTCTCGTTTTCTTAACATTTTTTTATACCTTGAAACTCGGGAAGTATTGCAACCGTTAAATGAGGTTCACCTGTTTTGTCTACATTTTGTATATATTGAGTTAATCAACCATGCACTAGAAGTGTTTAAAAATCAGTGGAACAACCATCCAGTTACAACTGAAACCAATTTTTCACCACAGCAGTTGTGGGCACGGGGAATCATGATTACCTTATGCAACTCGCATCACACTGCTGTCCAAACTGTCTTGGAAGGTTCACCTGATTACTCAAACTATGGTGTGGATGAAGAAGGCCCAGTTCCAGAGCATGAGGATGCAGGCAGAGGAAGAACTGTTCCTGAGTCACCCATTGTGCTTAATGATGACCAATTGCAGCAACTCCAGGATGCCATTGCTGAAGTAGGGGATGGTTCAGATAATGGGATTATCCAGTATCTTATTTGTGTAAATACTGTTAATTCATTTATGTAGGTGGAAAAATAACAGTTACTGTCCCTCATTTTACCCCATGCTGACCAATAGCAGCAATTCCAGGATGCCATTGCTGAAGTAGGGGATAGTTCAGATAATGGGGCTAGTCAGTACCTTGTTTGTCTGTGTAAACACTGTCAATTCCTTTATTAAGTAAAATCTTAACGCAATTTCATTTCATATAATGTACAACACAATTCCACAAATAAACCTAGGGATTCTTATCCATTTTGGGATTTTTGCCTGTATTCCTTTTACACAAGGTAACTCAGAGTCTTAGTCTGTGTTTGAAAACAGTTTGTCCTGGGTGAACATCATACAAAACTTGTAAAAACCTCATAAACATCTGATACAGCACTTCCACTACAAAAGTATGAACTTGTATAACTTGGTACTATAGTAACTACATACACATGTGTAACAGTTCAAGTTATTGGACTGCAGTTTACTTTCTTTCTGAACAGGAACACTGCTAACTCAATAAATTTGAATTGTCCAACATCAAGACCACATGACTTACAACTGTCAACCACGGGCATAGCCCACATGTTGGCAGTTCACTGCCAAATTCATTGCTCTTTCAAAATCAATATAACAGCTGTGGGAGAGTGGCAATTTGATTATATCAAAGCAGGTCTCTGGGTCTGGCAATGATCCCCTTGTGAACTTCACTTTGATCTTCTGGTTCCCACTTGGAAGATGTGGAGTGCCACAAATGAACTGGACAAGTTCCTTAAGCTTTGGCTTTGCTCCAACTTCAGATCTGTCAAGAGCACTGTTGCAATCACCTGGTGAAATATTGAGCAGAAACATCAACAGTTCCTGCTTGTATAAACTGGTGGGGAAAACTTGGTAACTGGAAAACAACTTATAAAAAACATAACCAAGAATTGTTTCTTCTGTTTATATGGTTGGGCATTGTTGCCAAGAATAAAAAGAATTCTAACTGCTTCAACATGCATTAAACAATCAGAAGAATTTACGATTAGCAGATTTTCTTTTTTTTTTTCAGTCTCATTTCATATTTACTCTCATACATCCTTTTATAAGCCCCTTCTCAAATAAATTCCATGGACTCCTAATTCCCGGTTTTTTGTTTTGTTTTATTTTTATTTATTACTTTTTTTTTCGGGGGGGGGGGGGGGGGAGGTGGTGAGGTGAGGGAACATTGGTTACCGGTAGAGGCCTAGGTAACATTCATATCAGAAAATACAGTATTTCTCAAGATTTTCGACACTACCTACCAACTGACAGAGACTTGACATACTGTTCAAAGCAAGTTATTACTTCCTTCTCATTTGCTTGCAGCCCTTGTGCATGCTCCAACCTTCCAATAAAGTTGCTTTCAGAGATGGCCACCTCAGAAGTCAGGGGAAATACCACTGAAAGGCATGCATCATTCATTCTGATCAGTTCCAAGATACTCATAGTATCCAGGCCATGAACAAGATCAGCAATCTGGTCTCGTCACGACTTAATTACTTGATGGAATAGGATACACTGGATCGCTTCATCCTTGTTGGAAATTGTCAGAGTCTGGTTGCCAAATCCAGCCTGGTACAAAATGAGGCTTACATCCTCTTCTGCAGCTAGTGATTGCAGGCTCTCATTGTCTTCAGCATTCTGTATCTAAATGAAACAGACAGATAGCAATAATAAAATCTCCCACATGTAATGGTTGAGATCCCTTATCAGTGTTAAACCTGGTAGATGAGGGGCAGGGGAGGAAAGAAGAACGAGAAGGACATCTGAAATTGTAGTTAGACAAGAACTTTTGTTCAAATACCTAACCCCAGGGCAATAACGATCAGTCCAGTGAGCCATTCATTCATGAATTGGCTATTAACACTTGTCAAAATCATTATAGAGGTCAAATATCACCGCCTTGGGAAAAAACAGCATATTTTTAAAAATGCCCTATTCAAATAAACATCCTTGCCAGTCACCATGTCAAAAACAGGTAAACTGTGAAGACAAAAATTTGTGGCTATTCTGTGAACTGCGGATAATAACAACTTTACTTGGAAAAAAAATTGAATATGCAAAAATTAACTGCCGTAGACATAATTATTAAAATAAATACCGATGGGCTGTCTTACTTGCAGTATTTTCTCCCGTATACTGTAGTCTGGTACATCCTCCATTGACATGTATGAGCTCGCCGTCTCAATTTCAGCAGTGACCATGTACACTGCTAAAGCTCTGGACAACCCCACAACACCAGCACCACCATGAAGAAGACACATGCCAATGAGCTTTCCCACATAAACAAAGTAATCACTTTGGTGAAATTCTTCACTTATTACTGGTAACACGTGATCAGGTGATCCTTCAAAGAGGGTATACCCACCACAGCCACCACTCAGTGCAGCACTGACCATCGCAAAGAATTCCTTTGACAAACCTTCTGCATCAATGCCATCTTCATTGATGAATGTGATATCTGGTGTCTTCATAATGTCCAGCTCTCTACGCTTCAGCTTTCTGAAGAGTTCTCGTAAGATTGTGCCTTCATTACGACGGTCAAAGAAAACTGGTTGAGACAGTGGGCTGACAAACACAGATTTATGGACCCTCACAGCATCATGGGGTGCCATCCTTCCAATCCTGAGAGGATAGCAGTCTTCAGCACTTTCAGGGCTAGTACTTTGATTGCTGGTGTTTCTATTGTTGGTGTTTCCAGTGTTGGTACTTCCATTGTTGGTATGTCCACCATTTTCTGTCACAGGGAAAAACAAATAATTGTAATATGGCATACAGTATTGAGTACAATGTATTTCAAAATGCCAGAAAATCAAGAAAAACTGTGTAAAACAGTGATGTCTTATAATTGAACCGATTTGTAACTATGGAAAGCTGACTTTAAGGCTAATGAAAATAATAAAATCGTACTCTGCCCCCTTTGTGTTACAGTGTAACCAAATATACCTCTTGACAACAGCTGGTCAATAGCTTCTGACAAATCCAACGCTTGGTGAACAGTGTTGTTTATGGTTGCTTGGCTGGTGTTGGGAAACATAGCTTGAAGCTGGGCTTTTATAGCATCTCCACCCAATGTACTGCTGCAAGGTGGAATTTCTTCACTGCAAGCCATTCCAGTGACAGGTGTAGTAGAGTTGCCACTCATCTCTGCTGCATGGGGTGTGCTGCTAGTACATGTAGGTTGGCTGTTTGTGACAAACTGTCTGATGTCTCTTGCACCTACCTGTACTTCCTCAAGGTCAGAATCAGCCTAAGGAAAGTAATGGTAACCCTGATTAATAAACTGTTAGGCAAAATAAAATAAATTCCACCTGGTTTCTCACCAGTCCACACTTCATCAAAAAGCTGCTGCAACAGAATTTTTGATTTTTTTATTAATGACAAAAAAAGAAAACAAAGAGAAAATTGCAATCTTCAGACTTACCCACTCTATCTTATGTTTTCATGCTAAATTTTGTTTATTCATGAATCTTGTCTGAATTGGATACTGTCAGTGTATGTGTGTAAAGAGTAGTTGTTAATAAACATTGCAAAGGCTTACTACTTACTGTCATTATTTTTAAACATTTGTGGCATTTACTTTTGAGAAAACTTCTGATCAGATTTTACCATTTTGGTTATATTTAGCTTTGAACATAATGGGTAACTTAGGGATAAGAAACAGAAATATCATAAAATATTAGTCCCTCTGAAATATATATAGGCCCTAAATACATACTCACTACATGTGACATGCAAACTTTTTCTGATAACATCCCTCTCCTCTGCCAAAACATTTGAAACAACTAAAAATAGTGCAATTATGCTTGTATTGGAGTTACCTCTTCTCTTTCTATAATGCTCTCATGAGCTCGGATATAAACTGGCCCGGTTCCAGCTACATGCTTAGCCACTTTTCCTGTGACTTCTAGCCCCCCTGGAAGCCTTATTGGAACTATGTCAGTTCCAGCACTTTTCACAAAATCAAACCTACAAAAACAAAAGGGGTACATTGGAAAATTCTGAACATCAAGAAATAATTGCTTACCAAAAGGGCATGCCCCGTTTTCCTCAAGATATCGAAAATCAATGGGTTGGAGGAGGGGGTGGGGGTGGAGGGGGAAATCCTTCCCCTTAATGCTTCAAAATTTGGCAAACTCGTTTATGAACTGATTTTATTCAAAACTATTCATAAATGACAAAGGCCCAGCCCTAGAATTACTGCCCTGCCATGTCTCAAGTCTATCTAATCTGCCATCGAAACAATGTCATTGAGGGATCACTTATTTGAATGATCACATTACACTGTAAGTAAGCAAGTAAAAAAAGAACCACATTTATTAGATACACAATTATCCGAGCTGTCAATTGAAATTGAAAAACGGTCCTTGAAATGCTTTATTTATTTACATATAAAAGTACAGTATACTTACAGTATACAGTAATACAATCAATGCACACAAAGATCAATTAGAATTAATAGAATTAATGCACATGGTCCATGTGACATGACACTTACCCAATATCTTCACCACTCGAGTTTTTCAGGAGATTCCCAAACAATTTTGTAATTTCCTCTCTCAAGGTTGTCTCTTCCCAGTCCTTATGGAAGTACCAAGCATCGACATACATTCCACCATTGATCAGACACAATTTGGCTTTACCCCGAGGACCTTGTTCCACTGCGGAGAAAGTAAAAGACAAACGTCTTTGAAGTCCGGTTTGGCGGCAACTCGCTGTTCTTCGCGGTGACTGATTCGGCCGCCCGAAAAACGGCCGTATGGAGTCCTGTTCTGGCGTCTTCGGCGTTGACCAGTCTGCACCATACTATAGTTCTGGCTGGTGGAGAACCCAGTAGCCAGATTTTGGAAAGAAGGGGGAAGGCTCGCGTTCAGGTGGATCCCGCTCTCGTTCTCATTCAGCGTGCTGCTGTCTCGTGGCCACGAGCGACGCGGAATTTGAAACGACCTATTAAGCTCATCTGTTACTGTGGCTGAAACAGCTGAACTAGAAGGGCCAGGCGGAGAAGGTTGGTGACGATTTAAACTGTGCAAATTCTCCACAACCCTGAGGACGGCGTCTTGAATATTCAACCTGTCCGCCATGTTCGAGCTTCGCCGGCACAACGCCAGATATAAAATCCACGAAATCCGCCGGATAATTTCCCGCGCAAAAAGATACGAGGTTTGCGCCGTGGTCTCACCGGTCAGCGCTCGCAAGCCGCTAGTTGTGAGCCCACAATCTATGCATTCAGCCGCACTCTCGACTTCGACTTGGAATTTTTTTTCCTCGACTTCGTTTTTATTTTCGACTGTTCGAAATCCAGGTCAAAAATAAACAGAAGTCCGAGGTGTTCTTTTTCTTTCTTTCTTTGTTTTCTTTTTTTTTTTCACATTGTCAAGTTTAATTTTTACTTCTTTCGACTTCATATTTATTTTTTCCTCGACCTGGAATTTTATTATTTTGATAGACCTTTTAGAATTCTCGACTTAGTATTTATACAATTGGACTCATTTACTCCTTTTGGAAGAATGTTTATGTTTTCCATTTCATATTTTACGATGTGGATATTTTGTCCGCAACGAAACGCCATAGCGTTTGTTCAGTAATAGGTCACAGACGTCAAAATGAGGTAAGAACAAAAAAAGTGGCACACGAGGCGTAGGCAAGTGTGTCACTGATGTTCTTACCACATCTTGAAGTCTTTTGTGATCTATTACTGAATCAGACGCACGGCAACATGGAATCTATTTGTTTTATATAATAACGAAAAGCCTTTCTTGTTTCAAAATATTTTAACTTAACGCAAAAGCCGGCCTTTTGCCCCGCCTTTGCCTTACCTTTGCACGAAAAAAAGCCATTTGACGTGATGTATGATCTAGACAAAAGAAGCAATTTCATTGGTTGCTATGCGTAGCAAAGAATTGTGATTGGTCGAGAAAGATCGCGCCACTGTCAAACCTGACTCGAGCGTCGCTCTTTGTTGAAAGCAGAACTGAACTGCCAAATCTACAAATCTTGGAGAAAATGCTGGAAAAATCAAGTCAGTTTTTGTCATCGGAGCAGTTCTCTTGAAAATTACAGGAGTTGAAAAATACCCTAGGAAAACGTGTGGTTGCGGTCTGCCTAGAAGCCATTTAATTCGAGTTTTGAATGTAAGGAGGGTAAATGACAGTGGAGATTTTTGTCTTCTGTGGTTGGTGATTCCCAAATCAGCTTGATATAGTGTCGGAGACACATATAACGCGTGATAGTTGACCCATAGAAATCGAGAGGAAATAATCTTATTCTTTTAGTATAAATCTACTAGTCGTTCCAAACTTTATCTAAATCCTGTTCACAGGCACTTTGTAAGCGTCAAGAAACGGCCTTCATTTTGCCGACAAGACTACACTGCTACGCTTCTCACTATCTATCACATATTATAGTTTACCACTGAATTTTCCTTTGTCGTCATTGGTCAAAACTGATCACGTGGTACGATCTCGCACGGCCACTATCTGTCAATAGAATGCCCTAGGACGACTATCGCACGTTAGTACCCGCTCAGCGGAAGTGGCTCATCAAAGGCAGCTTTCTCCTACAGTTTTTCTAGATAAGATGAAAAGAATTTATCGTCCCATGTCGATTTTAGTTAGAAGAGAGCAAGAGAAGTATTTTTTTAGGCTGAAAACTGCGGTAAACTACGGTACAGTAAAACGCCAAGCGGGCGCACAGGTTTCAAGATTCGAGGTTTGCTCTTTAGAAGGTTTCTTCTTTAATTTAGAAGTCAATAGTTGGCATATAAAATTGTTTATACATGTATAGATGTAATATCATCTGAAGAGGATACAACGTAATATACGAAACACCTAAGCGCTTCATAGCGATTGGAAATTTTGATAAATAAATTCTTGTCGTTTTCAGTTTTGTGGCATGCCGCTATGGGGAAAGTTATTGGTGAACAATAAAGGCAATACAGTGTTTATGTCTCGGAACTATCGGTCTGATAGTTGCCTCTTGAATATTTGATGTTCTTAAAACTAGTATATTTGCCCTCGAAGCTTCGCTTCTCTGGCAAATATTTGTTTCAAGAACATCAAATTTCCGCGGGGCAACTATCAGCCGATAGTTCGTCGACAGAAACACTCTATTTTTTAAATAGAAATCTCGAGCTTAAAATCTATTTGTTAAATGGATAGTGAGTAGCTTGGCCAATCAGAGAACGGCATTCGTGATAGAACGCTAGTAGATTTATACTAAAACTAGTAAAACGCCGCGACGAAAAAAAGGGAAACAACTTTTTTACTTTGATCATCAAAATGTAAATTCTCTGTGCTCGCGCCATCATTACGTCAACAGCTCGTGCTAGTAATTTATCAGGGCAGAGTGTGCTCGGCTTTGTTCCAGTCGTGGCCTATCTATTTGCTCTAAAAGGCATAACGACCTATACATATTTCAGTGCATAAATTACAATCTATTTTAAGCACGACTCACACTCCCACTCCACCTAAACTAAACAGTGTCAGCTGATCGATTCACTATTCACCAACTGAAGGTAAGTTTTGCCTATGTTTAATTCTATTGGCAAAATTAGGAAATAGTCTTCATGTCCTAATTTGAGTTTGTTCATGTGAAAGTTTCAATCGGCCGTTAACGTTCTTTGTTGCTTGCTCAGTGCGATTAAAACATTTCATAATTTTCGCAGAAGGACTTTTGCGAAATTACACGCAACTTTGAAGTTAATGTTAATAGACCCAACGAACAGTGAACGAGCAATTTGAACCAGCCAAACAAACAGTTGAAGAGCAAGTATAGAAGTAGTCCTCTCTTGCGATACAATTTTATTAAGCCACAAAATGAAGATTCGCAGAGGATGGGCTCAGTACAGAAATAACAATAAAGAACAATCCTTGCAACTCACCGTTTTTCCCTGATTAAATGATAGAAAACCTGTAGGGAGTATATTTCAATAACTTTTTACCACAACTTTTATGATATCTTGGGGAAATATATTTACTTTAATCAGAATCGCTGTTAACTTAGAGTGAATAAGCCCCACGCTATGTTCCAAGCTGGAAGCCCTTGAAGTTACATCAGGTCATAGTTATCAGTATAATGCGTTGTCAACATAATAGTAAGAGGGGTTTTTAGAATTTTTTCCTAAAACGAAATTTTCTGTTTTAATCTCAACTTAATTCTTATGGAAAATTTTGGGTCAAGTTTGGTTAGCAAATGACTGAAACTGACGTAGATTATATACTGCTTTTTTTTCCCCTATCTACAGCTATACATCACAGACTTTCATTGTTGTTGCTGGGTTCAGTCATCTTAATATATTCAACACAATAGATATTTAGCACGTGTTGTTATCCAGTACTCTCTTTGCATTTCAATAGGTCATTTTTTTTTGCGATTGGTGGCAACACGTGCGTTTTCAAAGGAATCAAAACACTGATAGCCAGTCACACTATCTGTATAATTAGCACACACAACACGTGCTTTAGTAGACGTCCTTGTATTCCTTACTGCACACCTGTGTTTGCTATAGATTTCGTCTCCTGTATCGCAAAGGGCGAGTGTCAAGGTAGACTACGTGAAACTCCTCAGGAAGGTGGTGGGGTTCTTAAGGCGTTCAATAATAGCAGTGCAGTATCTACCAGACATGACGCAACATTTTAAACACAGTTGTTAGAAGTCTCAATGAGACCCAATAGACCTCTTTAGCTTGGGCGGTTTTTTTCCGTTGTAGACCACGTGACGATAGTCTTACGTGTTGTTGCTTTCAAACTTTTAAATAGTCGTATGTATATGAATGAATAATTTTAAGATGGATAAAAGAGAAATTCTCCAGATCATATCACGTGGTCTTCGATGGGAAAACAAACCGCCCAAGCACGGTTTTTCGCGCGTTGCTAAGGAAGTGAAATGTCACTTCCGGTGACTGACGTCATGATATCGTGAGCTGACCAGAAAACCCACTCACCGAACTGGAAAATTTGATAACAATCTCCTAATTGTTTCAATTGTAGTCGTTTTAAAAAAATAACAAAACCAAGCAAAAAGAAATTAAAATACAAAGCAAACATGGATTGATTTATGTCGGAAAGGAAAGTAGGGAAGAGAAATAAAGTTTAGCTGGAAATATCGGAAGACAACAGAGATAATCAGCAAAGTTACGGTATCGCTTTCTTTGACCAACAGCTCAACCCGAATAACGATTTTAATTTTGTTGTTTGAGTTCTCCTTGTCTAATTTATTTTCTCAGACCGTGTAAAATTTCACTTTGCTGAAGAAACAAAAAAGAATGTTAGTAGCCTTATGGCTTTGGCGAAAACTGTTACAGCATCTCAGCACAAAAGAATGCTAAAAAATATTTTATCAAGTTTTTGACACCAACTCGGGCATGAAAGTACACGCGCTCTACTATGCAAATTAGCTACTTGTACGCGTCAGATTTTCCTTTCAAAAAAGTCTGAAAACTCGACAAAGAGGTAGAAAGAATAAGAAACTATCGAAAGCAGAAATTGGTGATGATTAAGCATTGTTCTGAGAAACTCACAAAGTAACTCGATACCAGAGAGAAGAGCTTTCTTGCATAAACTTCATTTATAAATCAAAAGCTTACGCGTACAACTAGCGCGAAAGGATTTACAGCGCGAAATTTAATGTCCTGTTTTCATCCCTGAAAAACTCACCTCTTCCCATTGCGTCAGAACAAAAAGTGCACCAAAAAAGGTTGCTGATTCACATAGAAAGGAGTTTCGTGTAATTTATTTCAAATATGTAAAATCTCATTGTTTTAGTAGACCCCAGTCTACTGCATCACACCTTTTTGCTCGCACCCGCTCGTTTCACCGCCCTACATACACCAGAAAGTGCCCTGATCGAACGTGTTCACCTCGCGCGCGCTTTCAGTTGTCAGATCAACGGCGCATGTGTAAAGGAAGTGACTTCCGGTTTGAAAAAAACGCTAAATTTCTGGCGGTCTTTAAATTGACTTAATGTTTTCCTATGTTACACAGCTCACCCCAAAATACAGAATATAGCTAAGCATTGTTTTTTTCAAAACATTTTGTTTAAAAATGTTATGGGTATTTCAATATCGTTTATCTCTTTAAAACAAGAGAAAATGATGGGACTCTGTCCCATCATTTTCTCTTGCTTTAAAAAGAATATTTTTCAAAATGAAAAGAAACCCATGCTTAGCAGGATACAAAAATGAATACAATTATCAAACCACTGATTAAGTACACAAATTGTGTAGCACGTAAAAAAACTTAGAGTTTTTTTTATCGGTCATGTGACTCATGGGCGTGGCATAATGACGTCATATTTAGGGTCATTTGCTTACAAAAGTTTGAAACTGACTAAAATAATGCCGAATTCTCTCAAATTACTTGACTGTTACATCCTTAGCAACGCATCCCCGTCAGTAAGCCCTTAAGAGATCGATTCCTACGCGTTCCAGTGGTCTGGTTGTCACTACTGAGTTTTAATTGACAGTTCCACAGTCACATAGGAATTACTCTATTCCTTATGGTTATAAATCGTTTAAATTGTAATCAATTTCTCAGCCAGGAAACATGAGAACCACTGTGGTCAGATTAGCGTTGTGCGCACTCGCTTTGATTCCGAGGCTTCTTGGAAGGCCACTAAAATCAACATGGATTGAGCTGACCTTTCCATTCAACAACGAGACTATCTACTGGCCGGGAGATCCTACTTTCAAGCTCACCACAACATTTGATAACTATACGTCAGATGGATATTACCTCTTCATGTCTGTGATTAGCGCTCCTGAACACGGAGGCACTCATCTAGATGCGCCGAGGCACTATGCTAAGGGAAAATGGTCAACAGATCAAATCCCACTACATCGCCTTATTGGACCTGCAATCAAGATAGATATATCCTCAAAAGCTGCCCAGGTAAAATTTAACTCTGCAAGCAATAAACAGACGAAATTCAAAGTAAAAGTTGTTCTTTCCCAATATCGAAGGGACGCCTGTAAAATGCACTTGCTTTATCTACAACAGGAGCCTCTGGTAAGAGAATGAGGACACTTATACATCAACTGTTAAAAGCATATATGAAATAATTTAAAAAATGAGCACTTCTGTTTACGTTGTTACGGTATTTGAGATTATAGGTCACTCCAGACCAATAATTGCTACCGAAATTATAACTGTGTTCATATCTCAGCTTCTTCAGTTTAGTTTCTTCGTTTTTCTTCCGATAATTTACATGTGCCAAATTGTGTTTCCCAAACTGGAAAATCTAGAAAGATAAGATACATTTCGGCCTAAGTATAGTGTGTTCAAGTTCTTCTAGATCTTGGTTACAGACACAGCTCTGAGCCCCAGCTGATTTGTTTATTGTTTGTTTGATTGTCTGTTTGTTTTGTCATAGAATGCTGACGCACAGTTGACACCAAGTGATTTACAAGCATGGGAAGAGAAATACGGGAAGATTCCGGATGATGTGATATTGTTAGTTTTTACTAACTGGGGAAGACGTTGGCCGAATAGGACAACGTATTTAGGAACTAATACAGCCAACAGCTCACTTATGCATTTTCCAGGTATGTCACAAGGGATGAATTCGATGAGCATGTCAGAAGCTTCCAAAACAAACTGAAAA
>JAEMPF020011588.1:0-13049 GCA_022496165.2 Catalaphyllia jardinei | reverse complement strand
GTGAAGATGTTACAGGTCATTCACCGTAAAAGTTTCACACAGTTAAGAACAAAGTTTCGCAGCAAAGACCCATTGTGGAAAGGTTAAAGGTCATTCACCGTAAAAGTTTCACACAGTTTAGTGCAAGTTTAGCAAAGACCCATAGTGAAGATGTTACAGGTCATTCACCGTAAAAGTTTCACACAGTTAAGTGCAAAGTTTCGCAGCAAAGACCCATTGTGGAAAGGTTAAAGGTCATTCACCGTAAAAGTTTCACACAGTTAAGTGCAAAGTTTCGCAGCAAAGACCCATTGTGTAAAGGTGAAAGGTCATTCACCGTAAACGTTTCACACAGTTAAGTGCAAAGTTTCGCAGCAAAGACCCATAGTAAAGATGTTACAGGTCATTCACCGTAAAAGTTTTACACAGTTAAGTGCAACGTTTCGCAGCAAAGACCCATTGTGGAAAGGTTAAAGGTCGTTCACCGCAAATGTTTCACACAGTTAAGTGCAAAGTTTCGCAGCAAAGACCCATTGTGTAAAGGTGAAAGGTCATTCACCGTAGAAGTTTCACGCAGTTAAGTGCAAAGTTTCGCAGCAAAGGCCCATTGTGGGAATTTAAGGGCCGTTCACGGTAAACTGAAAGTACTGTTATTAGAGAGTTTAAGCATGACGTTTACGGCAAACAACAAACGGCAAGCGGCAAAGGTCACCGCTGATTTTCTTTTCTTTGCTTGTAACCCTTAAATAAATCATACAAAAATAGAAAAGTGTCTCTATTTATTACAAATACAAATATTTTGATTCTACTGTACATAGAGCTGAGGACAGACGGCAAAAGTTTCATTTTGCCGTTTGCCGTAAATGTCATGCTTATAGAGACTGCGTGAACAAAATATATCAATCAGATCAATGTAAAGTCAAAAATATACACTGGACGGTCAGCATAAAAGATTCACAAACTTAATCTTGTGGTTTCATCTACAAATTTGCTCTTCTCCTCTCAGTTGAGTACCAGTCCATGATTCAGGTAACGTTTGCAGTATCCTCGGCTGTGCTTCTTCTAGTCCACGCTATTAATTTTTCACCTGAAAAATGATACGTCTATAGAAAATGTAACGTACTGTACAATCCCTCTTATAGGTCCTCCCCTCCACCCTCCACACACCCACGTATATACATCTAAACACTCATACAGCCAAGAACACATAATGATATACAAAATTGGTGATACTATTGGAGTCCCCCATTGTAAAATCTAGACCAAGAACTATGTTTACAAAAGTAACTCATTTATGACAAAATTTAGCGAAAAATCTTAGATTTTAACTGATGTTACGTTGCTGAAAATTACTTTCCATGGAGCAAGTCAAATAAAGCAAAGATTTAAAAATAATTTTCAAATAATTTATTTCGGCGCATTTCGACATCAAACCATAACTGAGAAGCATGAATGATTCGTGCACCATGTTTCACGCTTTGCCTTAGCTACGCGGACTGAACCACGTTTATTTTACAATCACTTTCTGTGCCATCATCCATTTCCGGTAACAATACAGGCATGTACTATAACTCGTTCTCTGACAGAAACCAAATGTGCGAACAAAAGAGGCACGTTAACAAATGAAACGCTCGAGAAAAATTAATTACACATTTTTGTCCTGACATTTGACATGGCATGCGTTTGTATTCCCTTCTGAATCCCAAAGTACAGTAATTAGCATGGAACTACTTGAAAATGCGTATTAAACAAAATTTTCACCTAGCAAAAATATCAAAGTATCACCCACACGAAAAGACTCCTGTCTGGTCATTTTTAGATGATCAGAATTGTTTCTTAAATTGGCACCATGCCTTTGGATCAGTCAAAGTTTCCTGCTGGGTCAACACCGGAAGTTCCGCTAGAATCGCTTCGTTGTGTTGATGTGCGCTTTAGAGTAATCGTTTTCTTTCTGCTGAGGGCAATTTTATCCATAGACGGGCGTCAATTACCTTTTAAGATCCACGTTTACCGCAAACGTCAAACTGCGGTTTTACGTTAGACGTTTGCCGTTCGGCGTTTTAACGTAAATCGATTTAGATTGGAGTAAATTCGAGCAAATAGAAATCACCCTGTCAATGCAATGGAAATGCCAAAATTACGCCAATTTTGAAAAAAACAAACGTTTTCTAGCACGTGTAAGACGGCCAAAATGGTCGACGTAGCAACGACAGATACAAGTGTACGATTTACGAGTTTATGGACTAATAGCGGAGATAACAACGGAAACAAGGAACAAAAACAAATGGAAACTAGTAACACAAGGGTTATTGAGAATATTGCAGCAGAACGAAACCAGTGCTTGACTGGAAAACTTGAGTATAGCACGTATAGCTTTCTCAAGAAATAAAGCATCACAAAACACACATTCAACTTTAGCCTCCGCCATATTGGATTTCCACTTAGGATCAGTTTCTTTCTACAAAGAACAACAAAATGCTAGGTAATTGTTTATCTGCCAGAAAAATTTATCCAATTTGTAGAAAAAGGGTTACTTTATTCGATTTCAGCATTTGTACGTGGCATAAAATAAAATTCAAGGCAATAAAGCTTGAGGTAAATGACTTACGTGAAAACCCACCTCTTGACGCGCGAGTTGAAAACCTCAAACGTGACGTCTGGCTCTGGTCACGTGATCCCTGGCGGTTAGCCGTTCGCGGGAAACGTGAATCTTAAGGTCTCGATTAGCTAACAAATGCGGAGCTCTTACGGTCACGTCTGTACCGCCATCTTGTCCGTACCCAGTCTACCCGAGTTTTGTAACTTTTCGTTGAGGTTTTCTGTTTACTGTTTGACTTTGTGCTTTGAGTTTTGTAATCACCCTATGATCAAATCAGAGCAGCAAAAAACATTTCTATAGAAAAAAAGGTATAATTCGAATCAATTTTAATCCTGGGATAGCGTTAACAGCCTTCCGAACAATCCTGCTCTATCCTGCCCTGTTTTCAACAAGCTAACCTGACATGAGCCCACGATCCAATCGGAAACCAGCATTTGGTCAGCGGTCAACTTCAAAAAACATGTGACCTCGATAAGCTGTACACTTGAGCCCGCGATATGGTCACCCGATACTGGTCAGCAGATACCTTGTTTTGACAGGTGTCTATTGATCATAACATGGTTGTCCAATATCAAAGAAGTACACGGTAAACCAAGAGTGCATGTCACTGTCAACCTAATAGTTGGAGTATGGTCGCCATACTGCGCGACACCGTTGTCGTCGCGCGTACGCGCCTACGAGTAATACCGCTAGCCATAAACACCATGACAAAATCAACTCATGGGTTTACTTTTCTTTCCTGTATGAGTATGGAGCTCCGCTTGGCGGAGCTCCACCAGTGCGGCCGTTCGGTGTTGTCACGAAGCTCTCTAGAACCTCTAATTTCATTGGATCTTGTTGGCACGAAGCTCTAATGTTTTAGGGCTAGGGTCCATTGTTTTCATTGTCTGTATATAATTTTCTCAACCAATCCTGTGAGACGTTCCGAAGAGCTTCGTGGCAGCCCGACGTTCGCGCTAATTGTTTCTGCGCATGCTTACTGCGCACGCAAATCCACATGCCACGTCAAGCATAAGCGCGCGCTAAGTCATAAAACAAACAAATGATAGGGAAGATGGCCATTGCTACAGCTTTTCCTGGATTTAACGCTCTTGGACGTTCGGTGACCCCAATTTTTCTTTCGATGGACCATTTTCTCTACTGATTTTCTACGTTTGGGGAAAAAATGAAGAAAATTTATCGACTAGAAGTTTGAATTTTTGGCCAAATGCACCATGGAATTCGTTCTTATTAGCTTTTCGTGCATCTGTGCGGCGGTTTCAAATGCCTCTTAAAGGGTTAAATTTTGCGAAAAAGGTAGCAACATTTAAAATTATTTACAAAACAGACCCACTTCTACAAAAAGATCGTTTGCCTCTGTTGACTCACCTTCGATATTTTTAACTATTAACCCCTGTAGACCGTGCTCAATTATATGGGACAATTTTTCAAAATCAGTATAGATTATCACACGCTTTATCTCTGAAACGAAGACGGTGACCCCCATTCTTTTTTTGTTTTTTTGCATTTCTGGCAAAAGTAACTCATTATCTAGCCTGCAGTGCAGGCGTTATTTTGGAGCGGAACGCTAAATAACATATCGGGTTTTCGCTGCCGCCATCTTGGATGCTTGACAGATAGGCGTATTTTACCTCCCCCTCCCCCCCCCCCTGGCCCATTTTTTTAAACTTAACGCCTCCTCCCTCGGGAAATATTTCCTCGCCCCAATCCTCCACAGTTACCAAGTCCAAGATGGCGGCCTAATACGAAAATGTACACTCGCGCGTCCGAAATACGCCTGCACTGCAGGCTACTCATTATCTGCCTGCAGCAAAAATTAAAAAAATTCTATCGACTGGAAAATTTTCGCACGAACGTCCTTAAGGAGTAGTATCAGTATCGCCATCGTTTAGTAAAATATACTAAATATGTACACGTACAGGGACTAAATTTAACAATAATAATGTAGTTTCAAGTGAAGTATGATCCTCGCAGTAAATTTTCCAATTTAAGCAATTGGAAAGAAGAAGCCTGAAAAAAATCAGGGCTTCAACGGGATTCGAACCCATGACCTCCGCGATACTGGTGCGATGCTCTACCAACTGAGCTATGAAGCCACACGTTGGGAGCAAGGTCAATTTAGTGAGTTCTATGATGAAAGTGTATATGAAATAATTCTTATTTGAACTGCGGTTATAGATGCAAGTGAAGTATTTAGTGACGTTGGGAGCAATGTGTCACGCTTTTGGTTGCGCTATGAAAAGAATAAAAAACAATTTCTTTGACGTTGATATTGTAGTAAAATACAAATCGAATGTGTTTTAGTGTTGTCCGTATTCTTATCGACAACGATATGCGTCATCACAGTGGTCAAAATGTTGTGGACTCACGAGGTGCAGCTAAGCCGAATGAGTCCAGTTTGGTTGTCCTACAAATCCATTTTCTGTCCCGCAGAAAAGTCATCGCCAATTATGGTAAATCATGGTTTGGCCAGGAATGTTTCTGCGGGACAGTTTGTCTGCATTCTTCTTATCGCAACAATATTTTGCATGTGGCATTAGGCATTTTCCAGTCTGCCAAGGTCTGGATTTGGAGTTTCATCTGAGGTCCCCAGCATGGGCATTTAGTGGTTCACGCTTGCAATTCTTGGCTTTCAGTTTAAACTCTATCATGTCGTTGTCGCGTTAAGCTTTCTACGTAGCAATCAGTCTTATTATTATCTTTATATTTTTGGGTTATCAGATCTTTTTCAGATCCTCAGAAAACCGGCAGCGTTTTCGTTTGTTGTCTCTTCCATCATCTGTGTTGTGAAAGTAAATGAAATGGTAATATTTTGCAATCAGTCGGGCACTTTTACCGTTTCATGCTGTAACACAAATGGAAACGTTCTGATATGATTCTCCCGACTCCGATTCCGTCGAGCTTATAACTCCTCAAGCAAGACTCCGATATTCAAATTTTCCCAAGTCTTAAGTTCTCTTACGACTCTGACTCAGTCACTAGTGAAAACTATCCTTAAATGCTTTAGTTGCAAGTTGCATACCCGATTCTAGGCTGTACGTTAGAGACGGAAGAGAAGGGACGGGTAGGGACGGAGGCTTTACATTGAATAAATTCAAGCCCTTTCCAAGGGAGCAAAACCAGTGATTTTCTCTAATTTGTAACTTTTATTATCAACATTTTTGGGTATTTGCTTTAAATGCTACTATGACGAAAGTCGCATCGTTCTGTCGAGACTATTTTAAAACATAAAAACGTAGCTTGCATGAGAAGAAAAATGATGTTGACTATTATCAAGTATCTCTTTTTGTTCCAGAGATATTCAAGTTTTTAAAATATGCAAATTAGCTAAGTGATGATGTCATACACTTAACCAAATTTTGGTCAAATACGATGAAAAGCAAATTTGTATCAGAAATGTTTGATTCTTTGCAGTTTGATTCTACTAAATGTGCTGCACAATTTGAGCTTAACAGTTTCCTTAGCATGGTAACATACTGGATTAAAGACCTCTCCAATATTAAAGACATTTCTGGCCACCTGAGGCGTTCCTTATTCATATTTGCAAATGGTACCTCATATACACGATCTCGTAAGCATGTAAATATGTTAGCTTACATTTGTGGCCTTGTTTAACGTTTTCCAGCTGAAAATCACTTACATATTGACATCAAGTCGCTGAGGACTGGAAAAGAGTGATTTGCCATGGGAACAAAATGTTTTGTAGCTGTAGGTCTGTAGAACAAGAGAAAATGAGGAGACAGAGAGGGACATGGAGGCGTTGGCCGGGATACGTCAATTCCACTAAAGTTATTTTTAGTTTCAGACGGAAACGGAAGTCTATTTCCCCAGGGAATTTTGAAAGGGCGGTCTGCGTGGAAATATGTTTTGTCAGTTGAAGCGCCTTAAAGAATCACAACCTCGTTGGAATAAAAACGCTGGGTGCATGAAGAAATATCAATGTTCGTACCATGAAAATTTGAATCAAAGGAAGAAGTGATGACAGCAAGAAAGGATTATTTGCTTTCATTTGTACATAAACAGCATGCAGAGAAGACTCGTGTTGTTCGATATTGTAACATAATGTGAAATACTGTTTCAATCTGTAGCGACCCGGAGAAAACAATTTTGGTTCCCACGAAAAAATTACGTTTAACCCAACGACAAAACTGCTCTCAACCCAACGGCAGGAATAATAACTATTTTGGCTGAGCTGGGAAACAAATCCGAGGGTAAGTTAATATATTTTGCCTAGCGATCAGTGACAGAAACCAATTAGAATAGTATACCCTCAAAAAAGCAATTCTCAATCATGTGACAGAAGTTCATTTGAACCTTAACAGTGCGGATAAACAGCTCTATGGTGGCCTATGCGTGCCATAGCAAAATCAACAATTGTTTTTTCTATTTTCTTGTATTTTTTGTCTATAGTTTACTGGGGTTTTTTTATTTATTTTTTATTTTTATTTATTTTTTTTTTAAGCGGAGGTTTAATTTTTTCTTGACTGTTTTATAAGATAAATTCATTCATTCATTCTGAGGACGTTTTATTTTGTCTCAGTTTTAGATGTGCTGAGTTTTATTTTCACGCAGTGAGATCGAATTTGGACTAAACTAAACTAAAACTAAACTAAAACTCATGGCCTAGGAGGGCAAGAGCCCATAATGCAACGGGCGCATTTGTAAGAACGCCATCTTGAAACACGTGGTTTGGAAAGATGTCGAAAAGAGGAAGGAAAAACAACGAGGAATTCCGTGCCTTTAAGGCTAAAATGGCCAAGAAAAGAATGGGGAAGGAAGAGCCAACGTGCAGTGGTTCAGACATGGATTACATAACAGTGCAACGGCTCTCTTCGAATGTTGAGAGACGCTATCGAAAGTACGCGAGAATCGGAGCGCTAACTATGGTTCCTCTTGGCTGTGAACCTACGATTTCAAACATAAAGCATGCAAACGCTTTTTTAAAGCTGAAGACATGGACTGTGACATTCTGGCGGGCGAAAGGGGACCATCGTGGACTGAGACGAGTCAGATCTCGAACTGGAAGAAGGCCCTTCACGTGCGGTTTATCGAAAGGAACGAAGAAAGCCAAATGTGCGAGAAAGTAGACATCCAAAAAACAACTAAATCAGAAGTTACTCCTGAGAAACCAGTCCGACCGATGTCAACAAGAGTTGTAGCCTCTGTTTCACTTAGTGCTATGTTAAAAGTCGGAAAACTCATTCAGCCTACGGTCGACATTGCTTCGGTCCAACTGGAAGAGTTCGACATTGGAGAGAAGTCATGGCGTAACCCCTTCGAAGCACCGCTTTTTCTGTCGAAAGAAAAATTCGCTAGTGGTTCGTTTAGGAACGCATATCTTTCCACCGCTCTTAGTGAGCCCGCTCCTGGTAAGTACGTCCTTAAAAAGTTTAAGCAAGATCAAGTGCTAGGAATAGAAAGATGAAAGGTTATTTTCTTCGATGGAAACTCACACTAGAAAAATGGTCCCAATAAACGCGCTTGCAAGAAACTTTGCTCAAAAGCTTGCTGCAGAAGCCCCAGTCGAGTATGGGTCTCACCTCAATTACACCAAAGTTTACTTTGGAAAGCTCTATGGGTAGTGCGTCACAGTCGAGGAGTACTTGGACGGGACCTTCCAGAAGCATGTCAACAACAATGGCTGTGTGTGTGGCGATGGCGATGAGTTAAGCAGTAAGGCGGAGACATTCTCCCATTATATTTATGTCAAGTCAGGCAAACAACTGATGGTGCTAGATATCCAAGGAGTTGGATATTCCCTCAGTGATCCAGAAATTGCTACTTCCGAACTTTTGGACAATACAGACAATTCAATCCCTTTCTGTTGTGGAAATCTTTCATCACAGGCAATTTACGAGTTTAAGGAGGAGCACATTTGCAACAGGTTCTGTGATCTACTTGAACTTGAAAAGTTGTAAAAGGAAATGTCTATTGTGCATTGTTTAAGGCCCTTAGATGACATTGGTCAGACACCCCACAAGCCCATCTATTAATGCTGAGCACCAGGAAAAAAATATGTTAAAGCTAACCATGCCAGAGAGCTGAACTAGTTACTTCCTGTTATTGTTGTTACTGTTATAGTTTTGCTTGTACTGATGGAAACACTGTTATACATTGCTATTGCTGACTGTTATAGTTTTGCATGTATTGATGGAAACACTGTTATTATTGCTATTGTTGACTGTTATAGTTTTGCATGTATTGATGGAAACAGTGTTACACATTGTTGACTGTTATAGTTTAGAATGTATTGATGGAAACAGTGTGATACATTGCTGACTGATATAGTTTTGCAGGTACGTACACAAATCTTTGCTTAAATTTTTGATAAAATAAATTACTTCAGTTGTTAGAATTATCAAAAGGTGTCCACGTGTACATGCATGCATGCATGCACTCAATCCTTAAAGTAATGCAAGCAGTTTGTGCATTCAAGATTTGAATATAAATTTTCTCAGTCAGTACAGCAGATTACAGTTTAATTTACTTGCACTACCACAAATACATATCTTACTTTATCAATAGATGCTGATATTCTAAAATCTCCACTTGTATTTGTTAGATCTGATCTCTGATACATTTCTCTTAAGTAATTCCATTTACTTGGTTTTTGAAAATCAGATATAAATTTACTCATTAGAGCATCTTTTGGTTGTAATCTTGGAACCCATAGGTAAAATCGATCAATTACTAATCTAACATTTCCATGATTTGCACCTGCACCAAAAAGTGCTTCTGCATCAGGGTTTAAATCTATTTCAAATTCAAGTTGCATTGGAGGTAACATCCTTCCCTCTAATTCTTCAAAGAAAGAGTATCTGTTTAGAGGGATATTTACATTAACTCTTTTTCTATCTGATGTTAATGCTCTTCTTGCTAAAAAACCTCGATTTTCAGCATCTACTGCTGTTGCACTACTATCTAGATACCAAAAACTATTTTTAGCAACACTTCTAGCATAATCATCTGAATATTCAAGTAGATTTTTTGCAAAAGTAACAAGATGAAGATTATCAGTATCATAGATAATTTTACCAGCACTCTTAATAACAAGATGTCTAATAAGTGAATGTGAACCACATAAAAGTGTTGTTGTTATAGCAGCATTATCTCCTCCATCTGCTCTGAGATCAAGATGAAATTGCACTTCAAAATAAGCATTATACCAATCATAAAAAGAGCTTCTATCATTTATTACAAATTTATAACCATTTTTTTGTTGCTCTGTAGTATTAGCAGGAGCTCTTATATTGCTTTCAAGAAGAAATCTGACTTCTTCATTTCTCTGAACGTTTTCTGATGATCGAAATGACATATATATATTTTATAAAATAATTTTTTTTAATATTATTGTTTTTACTAATCAATCATATAAGAGATTATTAATTAATGTGTTAACTTCTTGTTGTGTCATTTTGACTTTAGCTCTGCTCGGTTTTTTACTCCTTGTCTTTGGTGCTGTCTTTGGTGCTTGTGTGCTCTCTCCAGATAACATCTCTCTTATAATATCACCAGATTTTTCTTCTATTGCTGCTTTTTCTTCTTTTGCTGCTTTTTCTTCTTTAGTTTTCTTTTTAGACCTTCTTCCTATTGCTTTAGATAATGTACTAACAACTTTACTACCAATAGCACTCCCAACTTCACTAGCAGCTGCACCAAGCGGCTTCATAATATTATCAACTATAAGACCATTTCCTCTGTGAAGGTAAACATATCTTCCAAGAGATGGATGATACATCTTTCTAAATTCTCGTGATTTTGGCATTGAATTGTTAAGCATATAATATTTAATTACTTATTTTTTTTAATATTAATGAAAATGCAGTATCTGAATTATTAAAATAGATTGGTCTTCTTAATCCATCACTTACATAGATACGTATACTTGAAATAATTGTTGTATTTATTGGACTAAAAACGATACGTTTTGGTTCAAGTGTAAAAGCATACGATTGACTTAAAGTTCCTGTACCAAAACTGTAAATAATATCTGATTCTCCACCATCAACTAATGAAGTGCTTGTTAAATCACAATGTATATTTAAAATATCAGTGTCTTCTGTAAGATTTGGTACTCTCTTTCCAATATTTTCTTCATCTTTTAAAATCTCTTTATCAAATCCAATAAGCTTATTAAAATTAGATTTAGTTAAATCAAGTTGGTAGCCAGAGTCTAAAGTTATAATTGTTCGAAAAGTTGGCTCATCAAAAGTGAGTGAGATTGGATAGTTTGGATTATTTCCATCTCCATCTTCTACTGTCTTTGATTTAATATAATTGTCAAAATCATTATATGACCAAACTCCTTTTGGAAAATCAATATCAGTCCAACTATTACCATTATCTTTACTAAATGATATTTTTTGATTATCATATTCTGAATTAACATTTGTCCATGTAAAAAACATTGAGATAATTCTGTTTAAACCAATATAGTAGGTTGAGTTTGAGTCTAATATGATTGTTGGTGTAAATATTGTTGTAAAATCACCTGGTCTATTTCCAGGTTCGTTTTTTGCAGAAAAACTACTTAATGTTATTTCTCTTTCCATATATGATAGAACAGCAAAATATTTTTTAAGCAAATATTTTTTAAGCAAAGTGTTTCTTTATTATTTTTTGGTATTGGCTTTTATTGATATGTTTGGCATGTAAAAGTGCATCTAAGATAGTTACACCCATGTTTCTCATATCTAGGCTTGTATTTCCTGCTTTCATTTCTGCAATAATTAGATTCAATTTATTTAGCATTTCTTTAGCGTTATGAAAGAAAAAGGCACCACTCCCTCTTTTAATTTTTCGGGTACCTAGACCAGAACCTTTATATGAAATAAGTTTATTTTCATAGTGATGTCTATAAGATCTTAACTGTTTTTCTATTTTACTAACATCACTATGTATTTGTTGTTTTACTTCTAATGATATTCTTCCAGCTTTATAATCTTTTGTTGCTTTTGATTTTTGAGGTGTAATCCTTCTTCTCTCTCTTTCTGAATCTTCAATTATTTTTCGAAGATATCTTTTTCTTTTAGTATCATCCATTTCTGGTTGGGCTAATCTCTTATCTACATCATCATAATTAGGGAGTTTTAAATAATCAAAAAGCTTATTAACTTCTGCATATTCTTCATCATATTCATCATCCTCAGCTTCTGCTAATGGAGCTTCATCTTCTTCTTCATCATCTTCTGGTCCCTCTATCGCTTTAGGAAATAATGATTCATATTCAGGTGGAGGGAGATCATCATTAGGAATTTGCCAAAGATTAGGATCCATTTGATTTTTGGGTGGTTCTTTTGGTATCTTTGCTATTTGTTTTTCTGCTTGTGGTCCCACATAATCTTCTAGATTTAGCAATCCATCTACATCCATATCTTCATAAGGATCTACTTCTGGTGCATAATCAATACCTCCATCTCTATTCATTCTAGGTACTTGAATTCGGACTCTCTTTTTAGGTTTAGTTTGTTCAGCTATTTGATCTAGTTTGTCTAGCTTATCTAACCTAAAAGTCTTTGCAATAGCCTGATCAGTTGTTTTACTCTTTATCTTCTCTTCTGTTATTTCATTGAATAGTTTTCTCTTCATTTTACCAGTATTGGTCTTTTTATCTGCTAATTCTTTCCATTTCCTTAAACTCATATATTAACATAATTTATATTTTTATAAATCATACATTGTAATGTTATATTTTATTCTTTAAGTAATTCAAAAAGAATATATGAGTAGAAATTATAGATGAAAATTCCAAACTATGATACAAATGCTAAAGGAAGCAGCAAGAAATTCAAAAGGCTTAAACCTTTTATGCCATCTAACACTTTTAGAATGTTAATCTGTGGACCAAGTGGTTGTGGTAAAACTAACACTCTTATGCATATGCTCTACAACCTTCTATATTTTGATAAATTTTACTTATTTTCAAAAAATCTAGAACAACCAAAGTATCAGAAATTAATGGATACATTTCAACCTATATCTGAAGAAGTAGGATATGATGTTATCCAAGCTAGCAATGATGAAATAACACCTCTATCAGAACTAGATGGTGATAATCAAAAAATAGTTATATTTGATGACTACATATGTGAAAAGAATCAAAAACCTCTTGTAGAATATTTTATTGGTGGTCGTCATAAAGATTGCAGTGTAATCTATCTAAGCCAATCTTATTATCTAACTCCAAAAGATATACGACTCAATTGTTCTCATTTTTGCATATTTGATAGTCCATCCTCCGCAGAGACTTCAAGAATGTGTAAAGAAGTTAATGTTAATAAAGGTAAATTTCTCAAAGCAACCTCTGAACCTTACAGTTTTGCTTACATAGACAAGATAAATAAGAATATTAAAAAAAATTTTAATGAAGATATTTAAAAATAAAATATTAAAAATAAAATATTTTTATATTATATATGGCAGATTCACAAGACTCACAATATACTCAATCACAGTCTTCTTGCTCACAGGA
>JAEMPF020006015.1:36123-46123 GCA_022496165.2 Catalaphyllia jardinei | reverse complement strand
GCGGGTTCACTTTCTTCTCGCTCCAGAAACGTCTGAGATTCTCTACTGATGACGTAGCTTTATAGCACTCTCTTATTGGTTGAATATTGTCTTGCCTAAGTAACAGCCAATTCGCAGACAACCCATCAAGGATTGATTAAAATTGTGTTCATCAGCTTAGAATTTAGCTTTAGGTGTGTCAATGTCAAAATAAATTTTCGGTTACTTCCTCTGATCAATGGAACTTCATTTTCCAGATTTTAAGGAAAACCGGACAAACTCATGGGGTATAGCAAATCAGTATTTTATCATTTCCCAAGGGGACTTAAATTTCCAGTTTATTTTTATCCGCCGGAACTTCAGGAATCTTCGATTGCATGGTTCGCGTTTTAGATTTCAGAATTTAATAATTCCCGGATTTCTCAGAACTGCCGCCAGTTCCCTCTTTCACAAATTCCAGAATTGAATTGCTTAAATGCAGTTTACAGAGTGAAATAAAGTAACTGATAAGATTTACTTTCCAGTCACAAGCTCAAACAGTTTTGGTTTCATTAATTCAAGAAGTAATATTCAAAAACGAGTGCGAGTGTTTCATCGGGGTTTCAAACACGAGAAAACGGATGAAAGCACGAGGCCGCAGGCCGAGTGCTTTTATTGTTGCAATTGAAGTATTGTATTTGAGGCGTGAAATGTGTATGATACTCAAACAAATGTGCATGATAAGCATGATCCTATCACCTAATTGCTGCGCTTGGACGATTTTTGAATATTCATCAACTGATGTCACGTGGTTACGAAGCTGTTTGTCAGTTCTGAGCGAACACGTTGCTTTGCAAAGCAAATGGCAGAGTGTAGATTTAGATCTCCTAAAACTAGCGGAGAAGAGGAAAAGTGTCTGGCCGGCGCTATTCCGAGGTAACGTGTGCATAGTCTGATAACATTTCTAACGTCAGTGCCAAAGGTCGGAAGTGTACAGCAAGGTTGAAAGTGGACCAAAACACGAGGTCGCTACCATTGAGCGAGAATTTAAATGGTCTTTCTGTTCTGGGTAGTTTAATAACTGTACCGTTACATTCAACGTTAGCAGTAACCAATTTAGGTTTAAAGTTTGTTTCGTAAAATGTGTGATTAAATAAAGTTGTTTATCGCCACGTGTTTTTGTTGCTTTATCAATATGCAGATTAAGAAAATTTGCATCTGTGTTTTAAATAATTTCAGAAACGGCCGTGTTTTCAACTCGTTTTCATTGGGTTTCTTAATCCCATCCACCTGACCAGAATAAGATGGTCTGGTTGGGCAAGAGCTGCATAAATAATTAATGAGTTTGAGAATGTAGCGCGAAGAATTGATAGCGGAGCTCCGGCTGCCCGAAGGGCCGCCAAGCGGAGCCCCATACTCATGTAGGAAAGAAATGGAAACCCATGAGTTGATTTTGTCATGGTTATCGTGGTTAGCGGAATTGCTCGTGGGCGCGTACGCACGACAACGACGACGACGACAGAGTCGCGCAACATGGCGGCCATACTCCAAATAATAGCTTGACAAAGACATGCAACCTTGGTTTACTGTGTACTTCTTTGATATTGGACATCCCTGTTATGATCAATTGACACCTGTCAAAACAAGGTATCTGCTGACCAGTATCAGGCGATTATATTGCAGGCTCAAATCTACAGCTCATCGAGGTCACGTGTTTTTTTGAAGTTGACCACTGACCAAGTGCTGGTTTTCGATTGGATCGTAGCTTATATCAGGTTAATTTGTTGAAAACAGAACAGGAATGTTCGGAAGCCGGTTACCGCAAGCACAGGATTAAAATTTATTCGAATTATACCTTTTTTCTTCTATACAAAATTTTTGCTCCTTTATTTTGTCTATATGGTGATTATGAAACTCAAAACAGAATGTCAAACAATAAACATAAGACCTCATTGTAATGTTACAAAACTCAAATTAAAATTCTATTTTTTCCTGGGTTAGCTTTACTGGGCACTGAACAACCCGGAACTATGCTGTTAGGCTGGCCAAAATCTATATATTACAGCTCTCCGTATGTATTACGCATCAATAAATCGTATAATAAGCTCGTATATTTAATTACTGGTCACAAGGGAAACAGTGAGTTTTGTTTCCCAGAGACACTCAATGTTTCCCATGGTTAAGCCGAGGGGAACATTGAGGTCGAGGGGAAACAAAACTCACTGTTTCCCGAGGGGCCAGGCATTAAGTGTTTTGTTATACCTCCCAACTCAAAAATTGAAGAAAACTCCGAAAAAATGATTTGCTTGACACCATTGCATACCCTGGGTGCGCTCGCAAAATTGAGCGGCTGCCAAAACCAACCTGTTCTATCGAAAATTCATTATACCGCGACAGTCTTTTTAACCGCAGCTAACAAAAAATATAGACAGTACTTACTAAATTTGCTTTGGCTTCTTCTACTTGTCTCATGCATTCTGAGTTTGATTTGATCAGGAACAGCATGTTTGGCTGTAAATTACAAAACTAAATACTTTCCTACCTGGCAACCGCGATCGAAGAGCGAGTTGACGAACGTGGGCGATGCTTTTTTGGCACCAAAGCGAAAGCTTGGAGACACAGAGCGTTCATATTTAGTTAATCTGCATGATATGTTTTTCGACTCCATTTTCTTGAATAATGAATGTAGCCTCTGACGAGAAACGTTGTCCTACGTCAGTGTGTTTTTAACATCAATGATGTAAATGGTGTAAATTTTAGTGCTAATTTAACCCATGAATAACCCACTGGGCGTTAGCCCTGGTAAAGGGAATCAGGGAACCACACATTTCCGGAGGTCGTGGGTTCGATTCCCACCGAGGCCAAAATATTTTTTCTTTACCTCGTGTGGTTCCCTGATTCCCTTTACTAGGGCTAACGCCCAGTGGGTTATTCATGGGTTAAATTAGCACTAAAATTTACACTTCAGAGTTAATTCTCTGTTACATCATTTGTGTTCATGGTGCTACGCGGCACAACATTCATATGTTTTTAACATCAGTGCGACTGGTACACAAATTCCCCGCGGTTTCAAGGTGCGCAACCTGATCACGTGCGAGTCCAAAGTTCAAGTTGTTGTTTCCCTGGGGTGCGGGTGTTAGTGAGTTTTAACCCGCGTCACGTGACGCGTTCTCCTCCAATCGAAAAACGTATTTGGGTTGGGAGGTATAACAATTTATTTTAAAATTAAGCCTACAACTTGAGCAATTTTCCTTCACTGCTTGATTTAAGACCAACGGGATAAATTTGACTTACCTAAAGTAGGAGTAAAAAGGTTTGTAGTTCCCACATGTATCCAAGCTTTACGATCCAACTCTGTGGGCGTTTTAATCCCTAGGGATAAAAAGGCATAGGTGTTTGCATTGCCTTTGAGTCTTGTGGGTTCGTTCGTTCGTTACGTTCGTCACGTCGTTCGTTCGGCACGTTCGTTACGTTTGCGATCATGTGGGCCATTAGTCCTGCCCTTATCAGTCTCTAGTCCATTAGTATAGTGTTCGCCATATAACCTCCCTTGGATGAGATGCTAGTCCATCGTAGGGTAAGGCTCCAGAGTTAGATCTGATTGAAGAGAGTCCTGTGGAGGGGGGGGGGGGGGGAATTAAATAAACTTCTTCTTGTCTAGGTTTAAACATAGGAAATCAGTTTATGTCACGGTGTTTTTACCGGGGCTTAGCCGAAGGCTGGCACCGGTTATAAAATGCAGACGGTTTCTGTCGTTTTTTCAACGTTACATTGTCATTGTGTTAGGAATATATCGCTGACTTGAGATACATCGCGGGCTCGTTACTTTTGGGATCATTGAAATTTTATCCGCCATTTTGAAAAGCACGAGGCATGGAGGACAGTCAAGAGAAAGATTAAAGCTTTTGGGGGAACGAGACGTTCCCCAACCTTTACGATGCACTAGCTGATGAGCGAAAATTTAAGAGTGAATATTGGAGAGACAAATTTACGTGAAACTTATCGAGAATAAGACATGTTAAGAGCGACTTATCAAAACTAACCTTCCATAGTAAAATTTATCGTGAATCAAAGCGAACACTTATCAAAGCTAAGTTTTCAACCAATAGATGTTGGCGGTACAGGTGATTGTTTCTTTAGATCTGTATCACCACATGCGGCCCAGACGTTGTTTGTGATTTACATACGTGACAGTATGAGCCATTTAAGAGAATGTATGAAAATGGTTCGAAAATCGCTCTAAATTCAACTTGTAGTAAAGGATTTAATTAAAAGAAGCTTACCTTAGTCTGCGCTTGTGCTATTTTGAAGTCTTTGTGGCAACTGAGTCGTTCTAAAGTCGTTCTAAAGCCATTTTGACGATTTAAACTTTTCCAGGTTTGCTTTCCATTAAGGTAATTCCCTTGAAATTGTTCTACTATCAAACTTTTTTTGGAACTTAGCACAGTTAACATTCATGATATGAACATTAAAAAAAATGCAATAAAAAAAATGGGGCCACCGTGCTCGTTCGCGCGTCAGCAGGCTCTTAAAATGAGGGTATTTTTGCTGGTTGTGCGTTAAAAATCCGAATCACCTTCATACAGAAATAAGTCTTGGTTACTTAAAAGACACAAATATTATCTTTGAAAGTAAAGCTTCTTTTATATAAGCCTATTTATATAAGCAGTATTGCTTCATTTAAGCTGTTTTTGATTGCTTGGTTCCGGGAATATTGTACTTTTTTGGACAGTTCCGTGGTTAGCTTGAAGTCCTCGTGTTGCCCAAACTACACCCAGTAAGGAACTATTTTCCAAAAAAAACTCAAGTTCTGCTATCAAACTCTTTTTCTTTTTCAAATATGTTCTTGATATGACTGTTCTTAGCAAATGCCTGAAAAAAAAACTCGGGGGTCACCGTGCTCGTTTAAGAGAAAAGGAGCATATATTTCGCTATCGAGCTTAGTTTGAGGAAAATTTCTCACGTTTTTGTACGTACACGCGCTCGTTTGCGCGCGCTAATGACGCGAAAATCGTGCGCAATAGGGATGCGCAATGCAATACTAAGGAATTACCTTAAAGAGAAACGAATGGAAAATGGAATGGAAAGCAAACCTGGAAAAGTTTAAATCGTCAAAATGGCTTTAGAATGACTTTAGAACAACTCAGCTGCCACAAAGACTTCAAAATAACACAAGCGCAGACTCAGGTAAGCTTCTTTTATCTAAATCCTTTACAAGTTGAATTTAGAGCGATTTTCGAACCATTTTCATACATTCTCTTAAATGGCTCAAAACATAACGCAATACTGTTGCGTATGTAAATCACAAACAACGTCCAGGACGCCTGTGGTGTCACATCAATTATATGGCAATAGCAACCATCATATGCATATACGTACTGCTAGGTTTCAATTTATGAGAGACAACCCAGAGAACTAGATTTATTGAGAGCAATACCGAAAATTCATGGCTAAGATATCTGAATAAGTCGCTTCAGTGTTACTATTCCGCCATATTTTAAGTACCAAATCGTGGCTCAAATCATACTTTAACCTGTTAAATTCGCGAATGTGACCGCAGCTGCGGATGCCACATCCGCAGCTGCGTGAATGACAACTTTTAATGGCATTAAAAGTTACTATACAAATAGTAGAATCTAATCAAGGCTTTGCACCACTTACCACTGTTTACCCAGTTCAGGAAAGAATTACTTTGTCTACAATTACTATAGGTCGTATTGACGAACGCCATTTTGTATCAACCACTGCCTTACAATCAAATGCTTCCATTTCAATATGCAATGAATTAACGAATGATACTCAGTCATCAAGAAATAAGCATTTTGTTATGTCCATATATGCAGTTTGTTTCTCTGTCATCAAACCATGCACTTACTGGGATTCATTACAAGCTCTCTATGAACATGTATGTTTGTTCTATGAGAAGTGTAATGTTGACCGTGTAGGCAAAATGCCTAGTAATATAACAGTCCATGACGCAGAAATCAAAATAAAATACTTACACTTGAATCAGGGCTCTTTAACACAGTGTTATCTTGTTATTTAAGACTCTCTAGTCGAAAGTATTTTAAAAGCAAAAATATTAGAAGTTGTGTTATACCCACTGGATACTTATTTTGTTGTATGGGTAATGATGTTCTTATAAGCTTTATAGTTCAACGTAATACTCAGAACAATCGTTACTTCATGTTGACCTGTGAAAATGAGCAATTCCATCTCCAGGGACCATTCAGTCTTAACGCTCTTGTAAAAAGAGTCAGTAAAAGATGACTGTATCAATGATGAAAAAAAAAATATTATAATGCTGGTCACATTCGCGAATTTAGCAGGCTAAAGCATGATTTGAGCCACGATTTGGTACTTAAAATATGGCGGAATAATAACACTGAAGCGACTTTAAGAATTTTTTGTTTCTGATTGCGAATTACGTCAGTATTAGCCTCCACAGAAGAGGGGGGAAGGGTGCGAGAGATTAACTATATTTATTCAATCCAGTGTCCCACCTGGGCCCCGGTAAGTTCCACGTAGTGGTTCTAGTTTTAAATTAGATTGGGAGAATATATCAAGCACTCGAGCCACATTTCGTCAAAACACACCGCTGCGCGTCGTGCTTTCAACTCGGTAATTTGAAATGTGGTAAAACACGTTCATTAGTGTTTGATGTGCGACCAAACACAAAGCAGAGCTCATTTTCATCCAGGACAACTCAATGGACCTTTTCGATCGGCGATATGAGGGCAATTAAAAATGCTATTGTTTCAAAGATCGATTATTACATGCTCAGGCTGCACGTTAGTATGCATTTGCTTCCTGAGTATCCCATAATAGCTACTTGAAACAAAATTGAAAATGGCTACCGTATCGCCAAAATAATCCAACTTAAGGCTGCTGTGACCTCCAATGTGTAAACGATAACAACGTGACACTCGTGAGTCTTTTGACGATGTTTTTGACGCAGTGTTAAGAAGAGGCTCGTACAGGGGCATTCTCGTGATGCGTGATTAGCTTATTTTATTTTTCGTAGAACGTGAATTTACAAAATTATTCTTCGTGACTTGTGACCTGAAGGTTTTGCGTGACCCGTGACTCTAAACTGGAAAATGGATCGTCTGTAAACAGTGACAATTTTGAAGCTACTGACCTGAGGTTCAGTAATCCGTAGGTTAAGTTTAAGTTAAAGCCCACTGGCATTATGAGAGAATAGTGCAAAAACGCAACGGCGAGAGAATACAAGGGGAGATATAACACCGTTGAAAACACTTATGAAGTTATCGGTCCGAGAGGCCGAGTTATATTGTCCGCTCAACAGAGTTCACCCCTGGCCGAAACGGTTCGTACCTGGATGGGTGACTAAATACGAATACCCCGTGACGTGATAACTTCTTCTTTTTTTCCTTGTCTTTAGAAACAGATGTTAAAGACTGCAGAACTCCCAGCCTTGTGTGATGTCGTTTCTTCTATTTTTCAACTATTTGTTCCTCATTTCGCCAGGTCTGCATTCATGTGCATTTTGCTCTTTATTTTCAACATCGTATAAATAAACAGCGGAACATGTCATTCTAATTCTCCTCAATTCTCTTGACTTTTGATCGTCTAAAACAAAAACTTCGATCTTATTGCTATCTGTAGCTCTGTTAAAACCTTGCTGTCACTACTAAAATCCACGCTATGACAAAAATTCCGCCTTGTTGGTTTTGACCTGCGTCCCCCAAATAATCCCATAAGCGCTTGCGGCGCGACTTTGTTCCCAGGCTATCACTATTTTCTAAAGTGAGCTATCATTAACCGATACTCGTGATTTTACCACTAAATTCTACATGATTCTCCGAAAGGACAGAATGGTCTATCGTGAGTAACTTAGGCATGCGATTTGCAATATCGAGCCTTGACTTAGCCATCCGCGATTTTGCTGCCTTCAAACACTGTTTCTAATGTAAGAACAAGTAATTAAAAAGAGATTCTTACTTCCTTATTTTTGTGATTCGGGAAAACGAATTTTTTTTTATCCGTGATCCTCAATTCTTTAGGTTCGTGAACCGTGCCAAAGACCACTCCTCCCACCCCTGTACGACCTTCTTAGCGAAAATCTATAAATTGACAAGTAGAAATCGACTAAATGACTTAAAACAACACACACCAATTTTAGCGGTTATCACGTGGTGCCGATAGATCTCTGTTCCATCTGGTAACTTTCCCTTGCATATGAAATGTCTGCCTGTTCTTGTTTTAAGGGTTCGGCGTTCATCCAGAAACAACAAGTTATATCCTGACGCATTGAACTCGTTATTAAAAGTTTCTTGAACCCAGACACTTTGTCGTAAATCGACAATATCCCTAAAAGAAAACGAAAAAAATACTTTGAGTAAATGGAGATCTCGCTCTGCTATGGTATACCGTATGTATTAGACAAGCTGGAACCAGAACCCACGCTTTCTTACGAAAATGATGTGTGCTGGGAAGCTCAAACTATTTTAACGGGCAGCAAATCTACTAGAACATTTACTTCGTGAGTGAGTGAGTGCGTAAGTGAGTGCGTAAGGGAGTGAGTGAGTGAGTACTTTATTTACCCTTTGCCCAGGGCCGTAGCGCTTTCCTCCACTCCAGGCTCTGTCAAATGGCGTTGAAATTACCGTATTCCTCGAATAATAGCGGGGGCGATTATTTCTATTTTCGCACCCAAACAGGGCGATTATTCGAGGGAGGCGATTATTACAAATATTTCTCACAGGAGGTCGTGCCCTAGATATTTTGTTTTATTATACCAAGAAATAAAGGAAAAAGTGAAATACATGAACGTTGTCATAGAAAAAGCTGCAAAAAAAACCCGTGCTTTTGTAACCATTCAGTTGTGAATAATTAAATGAAAACTTTTTTGTTACCCAAGATATCGGTTTTTAACGTGGGAGGGAGAGAAAAAGAGAAAGAGAAAATGACGAGTTGGGGGTGGGGGTGGGGGGGGGGGGAATTATTCGAGGGATGCGATTACTATAAATATTCCGGTCAAACTGGAAGAGGGCGTTTATTAAAGGGACGGCTATTATTCGAGGAAATACGGTATCAACCAAAGGTCTCGTTTACACTCAAATTAGCACTGAACCAGAAACGTAATCACTAATCTTTGATTCTGAGAAGTTTTAGGGGAAAAGTAAATTTGATTGAGGACGATGCAAACGGATTTGAGAAAGTTCTATACAAATTCTCCCATCTTTGCGCATGCGCAAAAACGTGATTGTAACATGTTGATCAACTCATCATTCACATATGATAAGAAAAGAAACCTTTATTTCTATAGAGTAACTCCTTCAGTTTTTATAAAAAAAACTGCTATCCATAGAGACCCTATATAATAAACTAAATTATAGGAAATAATAATGATAAGTACAAATAAAAAATAGTTATAAAATGGCATATAAACTAAAAAAACCTAAATCAGCTTAGAAACTCTGATTAAATATTACACCGCCATGATAAAAGAGGGCTTTTATCATACATTCTTATTTACAGACGGAAATCTAAGGTTATCACTGATTCTAGGCAATATATCCATGTTATAATCATCTCATTACCGAGCTTAAAATTCACCATCGCATCCTTATTCACTTATGGAAAGGTCTCTGATTTGAATAATATCTTACTTGAGATAGTGGTAGTTTTGCCACAGGGGTTCACCGTCTTCAGATGGCATGCCACATTTTATTATATCCCTATTGTAGTAAATGTTCCAGTCTTTGCGATGGGGATTCTTCAATAATCCAGGTTTTGCCAAAACATATTCCACGCGTTCTTTGTTTATCTCTATGGCAAGTTCAAGAATAAAGAAAGTCTGTATAAGCGATTCATGACAATTACTCTCGATAATAATAATATAATAATAATAATAATAATAATTGCTGCCGCATCGAGTGAGCCTGAAGCGAACGAGCGAGGCAGCTCTCTAATCAGCAGATGATTACATTATAGGGGCTTGCAGTCACTTTTTCTTGCCAAACGCAAGGAATTGTGGTTATGCGCAAATGGAATATTTAAGATGCGCCGTAGTATG
>JAEMPF020006015.1:11123-31123 GCA_022496165.2 Catalaphyllia jardinei | reverse complement strand
GTATTAGTAATAGGGTTTCATCACACAATTCCTCAGTTGAAAACTGTAGTGCAGCAGAGCATTTTTAACACACGGCGAGACGTTGGAATTATGGTAAAAAATCGTTGTTTTGCATTGAAACTAACACTAACATGGAAGCGAGGAAATAAAATAGTAAGAATCTGTACTACCTTGCTCTGAAAAATACTTTGGATGTTAAAAATTTCGGACACTACATCCCAGTTCGGCCAAATTTTAGACGACAATCCTGGACACATTGCTGAAACCAACTGTAGTAAATTCACCACTTCAAAACACGAATTGGACTGAAAAAACGTCAAAAGATGGTAGTTTTATTAAACCGGATACACCGAAGATAATGGAAAATTTAGTGAGGACCTCCAATGGCTGATAGTATACAATGGTTTAACAAATCAGATTGCAGCATGTTCATTGCACAATACAGAAAATCTATTTTTACTCGTACGATCTTGCACAGTGGGTAATGTTAGTTTGGGCGTAAACAGGATGCACGGATTACCGCATTTGACGCCCGGTGCGTATTTTTATAATACAATGATGTAGTGTTTTGCCAGCCGAAATAGACCGGATTACGCTAGATTACTTCGGATTGAACACGACAACCCTTTCAGCAAACACGCCGCCTCTGCACACAACAACACACTCCCTTCAATTAATTTTCCTTCACCCTTGAAGAATTCTGGGTAATCTTAGGTACATCACCTAGGTCCGCAAAGCGTACATACTTAATCTTTAGGTTCTTCACATAGGTCCGCAAAGCGTACATGCTACAATCCTCTTTCACGGACAAACAAACTATTGGTACCTTTTTGTGCCATTAAAAATTGATATTTCTTACCGTATTAGCAGACCAGTGAAATAAGGAACAAACATCAAATGTATATATTCGAACGGACATAAAGTACGACGTTTCATATTACCTTGAGTTGATCGAACAGAAAACATTTCAGCAAAACCCAGTTCGGTTAATTTGTTGGTCGAAATGGTTGAAGATGAATGGATCAAACCGGGCCATTGATGTGGTGACTTTACAGTAAAAAAATTATGTTTTGGAAGCCTATGGAATTGTGCCCTGAAAGAAAATTTCTCCGGTTTTTACATTTCAGAATAGCAGTAGAAAGCCCCGTGAACATCGAGGAAGGACAGATTTCATTGACCGTGGAACAATACAATCTTCACACGGCTGAACTCACAAGGCAGAAATTAAAGACAAAATTACTAAAATGGATGTTTTGAAAGCTCGTGGAATTATTAAATAGTGCTATGAAATTCTCTTGATAGTTTAACCCAATAAAAGTGCCCTTCTGTTTTCTACTTTGTCATTTACGGAAGCAAAGAAAACAAAGTAGCTTGCTAGTGTCAAGTTTAAAAGAAAAAGACATCCATCATTTGAAGATCAGCACATCAATGGTTTCCCTTTAGTTTTATTCATGTAGTAGAATACTGCCAAGGAAAAATGATTTTCTCGATACTACAGAATATTTTCCGGAATTTCTCATTATTAGCAAAATACCCTGCTGCTTTACATGTCATGCGCACATGCAGCGAAGAAACATATCGATGGAAATGAAATTAGTCCAGCAAAATGTCGCTATTTGACTGATTATGAGACAAACAAAAAGAATGAAATACAGTGTCACCTTTTCTATCTTCAATATATGTTCAAGTATCTGTATCATGGATTAGGAATCCTTTTTTCCAACATAATTTTTGTTTTGTGTTGAAAAGAGGAAAACTATGGCTATTACCTTGTTAATTATTAGGTGGTGTAGGCACTCTTCAAGATATTTTATCTGGTCAATGTAAAATGTCGAAAACTTTTATTATTTTAGCAGCATATATAGTTGTAAACGCTGTCAATTTTGCAAGGAGGGGATAGTGAGGTTTCACTTTATTTCCTTCTTCTCTACAAAAAAGACAGATGAAAAAAGGCAAATGCCCAAATATTAGCAATTAAAACGGAATTTTATTCTAATTTCACTAGAATGACTGTTGATATACGCGAAAAAAAGCCAGCCTCTGCTCTATTGTCGTTCATCACACGGCTGAAAGAACAAGCCCGTTCTATGGAGAAAAATTATCAGGAAAATGGAGCATTGCCAAATTACGTGTACCTTCATTTTCAAGTTAAGTCTTGGTGCCGATTCTTTCAAATTAAAATGAGATTTCATTCACGTGTATTTTAGCACGTTTTTCATATGAATGGTTGTGTATCAGGCCTCGCTTTGATAGAGGCTTAAGGCGACTCAGAAATGGGCTATTACAGAGTAACCAAATGCTATCGAATAATGTCGTCGAAATCACTCAAATTAAGTATTTCAAATAATTCCGAAAATGCACCGACAGTTTTTCGAAGTTCTCCGGTGGCCGTGTAAAAATGTTCCGCAAGCCACCTTCAAGGATTGTCAAGAGACTATGGATCGGAAGTTTTTTCTTCTTTTCGAGCCGCATAGCATAGCACACTGCTTCAAGTAAAATAAGCTTACTTTTTCCAACTTCTTTTTTGTTATTAATTGTCCCATTCATGAAATCAACTTTCTATGTGTGCTAAAACAATCGTTAAATTTGAGGGATTTTCGCAAGAAATTGACACCATTTTTATAATCCATATACATCAGATCAACCTGTCTGATAAGTAATTATCTTATATACTGTATAAGTATTTTTACAATGCCAACGAAAATACAGCCAATATTGAAACACTCAAAACCTCGCAAAAAAAAAGACTTGGCCAATATCCAGCCATCTTCACCAGCTCTGTCAACAAAGGATTTGTCAAGTGAGAAAGAGGCACTGCGGGTCATCCCGAGGGCGCACTGCCAGCTCACGAAACTTGATTGTAAAACACTCAAGCTTCCCATCTTGCACTGCACGCATGTTGTATTGATTTTGTTGGTCAACTGTGAAAAGGCGAATGTGATCAAATGAATATATGTAGAGGATATTACACGGTGGCGAGAAGATATGAATTTTATGTTCCAGTGGCAAGAACAATATCTCACGAGTGAGCGAAGCGAACGAGTGAAATATTGTTCTTGCCACGAGAACATAAAATTCATATCTTCGAGCCAACGTGTACTGTTCTTTTTATTATATGGAGACTTTTATTCTAAACAACAAACGCGAAGCGAAAACCTAATTAAGCAATAGACCACAAGTTTCTGTGGGTTATAAGCCGCAGGCAAGTGGTTTACGAATTCTTCGAGTGTTCTACCAACATCCCAAGTGGTTTATCAGCCTATAACCATAGAAAACTTGTGATCTATTGCTTTTGTATAATAATTCAGAAGACGCGCGATTTTTCCGTGGGTTTACCGGCACAATAACCCACAGCTGATTGACCAATCAGAGCGCGCGCATTGATTTGGTTATTATATAATTCAACAATAGCGAAAGGCGGGAATCGTGACGTCATTGAACGATACGACACTCACAAAGGTGACATACGGAAAATACGCCACTCGGGTCCCGGATGAAGTGGCGTATGGAATCTACGAGTGGTTTAGTCCCCAGTAAAAAACTCTCCTCCATATAATAAAAGCGACATATGTGACGTAACTCGTAATTCAACAACCATTCCAGAGAATTGTTTATTAGCCACTTTAGATGTTAGTTTCTTAAACAAGAAATCAAAATGTAAATTTATGTGTAAAAACTTGACGCTATCACTGCTAATTAAATTTAATATTCTGCGAGTTACACGAAAACTATTTACAACAGAGATATTTTTCACTCTCACTGACAGATTTCCTTATACCTTCGAACAATATATCTTCGAAATCGTATAGTCACATTCTTGTTTATAGATTTCTTTTCCGTTCAAACAACATTGAAATATTGTTAGCTAACCGTGCACTACTAGCGAGTGCAAGTCTTGCAAAATTAAACGATTGGCCCTCAAATATAATGTGGAAGCAATTTATTTTCTTCGATTTAGATCAAGTTTTTTCAAATGCCGGTCTTAAATAATTCCATGGGCTTTTAAAACGTCGTTCTTGGTAATTTTTGGGCGTTCTTTGTCTATCAGCTGGCGACAACAGTGTGAGCTTTGCTCCTTGGTCTGTGTTTCGTCGGCGTTCATGTAGTCTTCTTCTTGTGCCAGACCGAAGTCATTTAGTTGTAGCAGCGATGAGATCAATGGCAAGTGAACCGCACTGTGGCAGAAACATCGAAAACTTTCGTTCATAGGCATAAATCCATAGGCTTTTAATACAGCGGTTTCATATTGTGTAGTTGCTTTTTCAGCGACACTGCTCGAACTGCTCGAAAGATTCATCTTCAACCATTAATTACCACGGAGCTGCTGCAGATCATGAAATATTTTCTACTCTGGTCCAAGAAATCCAACACATAATTTATGTAATTTGAAAAAAATTCAATTGACGTTTGCGACCTGGCTACATTGTTTTGTTTATACCGTCATAGAAACCTACGCAGTTAAATTGATGAAAAAGAAGCGCGCAGATCAAAAGTGTACATACGCAAGTAGCAAACACTCCCACAAAAAAACAAACCTGTGTGCGCATGCTCATATAATGGCAACATAACATTTACGCAACATACCAGCGACAAAGCAATGTAACTTTACCTCGTTTTCTCTGATGATAAATGATTAACTAGAGAATTTTTTCTCACAAGACAAAAAAACCCGGCGAATACATTTGATTGTTTTAGCAAACATTACAAACTGTATCAGTAGAAACACTACAACTTTAGACAATTCTAGGCCCAAAATTAACCAAAAGGCTGGTAGGATTCGTGAAAATAAATCTAGTTATGAATACGCCCATAAAAGGTTATGAGTTCTCAATATTGTAAAGGTGTGTAGCCACGTCAGTGGAATGACATGACATTTGCAAAAACGTAAATACGTGTATCAGTACAAAATGAACACGCCCTTAAAAACATTCCAAATTGCCGTGACCATATACTTAAATAAGTTACACAGAAAGGTACGCCCATAAGTAAATTTAAAGATATATCGTAAAATACACCCATGTTATCACACCAAAGTGCGGTGTTCCAATAAGGAAATAGGATACATAAGAAAATACACCCATTACCAAGAGAAAATGACGCGACAGAGAGAGAAGCTCAGGGCATTGGCTGGGATATGTCATGTACCCAGCGGAAGTCTCGTTTTTCTGGCGGAAGTCTGTTTTCCGAGACGTCCGCAAGCAGTCTTGCTTCGCTCTCAGGTTCTTAGTGACACTTTGTCCGTCATTACATGAAATATTTGATTTCTTTTAAACATCAGACTGAGGTCGGCCTGCATGCGGACGTCTCGGAAGACAGACTTTCGCTTGAACAGACTTCCGCTCGTCTAAAAATAACTTTCGTGGACATGACATATCCCAAGGGCTGGACCGGGAGCCTCCCTCTCTGTCCCCTCATTTTTTCTTGCCAGTACTAAACACGTTAAATACGCCCATACTAGCGTATTCACTGACCACTCGAACACGCACTTAACTGTATTTTTGGCTTTTTGAATTTAGAAGTCAGAGCTGAAGTCGTATTTTGGTTCCCCTCCGTCTCGTCAAAGTACGAACCATATGAACCATTCAGAAGTGGGCGTAAAATCCGCAGGATCTTCCAACCACCCGACAAGAAATGGTTCTATTGAATTTTCAAATGACTAATCGATAGTTCTTCAAACATACATCAGAACAGTTTACAGATATCAACGACACTTACGCGTTCTCGTTCCTCGGCGCTGATAAGATCCCAAGAAAACCCGTCAATGCTGTAATGTACAATGTAACCTGTAACCCAACGGTAAAGATTTCGACTGGAGTGTCCTTGAGTTGCAAAGCCATCGATATACTTCTCTGACAGAAGGTCGATTTCTGCAGGAAATGTTCATATATCGTTGTCAATATTTCAGTAAATTATTCCTACAAAGTGCATAAACCACCATGATCACTCTTGGTAACTCAGGTATGCTATTTCAAATTATCGCAAGTAGGACTAGTACTCTAGTATATCCAGCATATCGTTTACTTATACCTACCCAAGAAGTCACTCGGTATATGGTACTTTGACTCCTTTGTCTCGTAATTTTCAAGGGTTTTCACGCACCATCCTCCGTTGCTGTTGAGGCGGGCATTGCGGGCTCTCATGTTAACTCCTGTACTGTAAGTGGATACTTTTATTTGTTTGTCTAGTATTTTTCGGGATTGCATTCCCAAAGGAGCATCACAACCTGCGAGAAAATCAAGTTAACAAAAATAATCCACTGAGAGAACAAATCTGTACCCTGGTCTCGGAGGTTTTTCTTGATTTTTCACCGCATGAGTGAGCTGCGAGAGAGCCGCGAAGCGGCGAGATCGAAAAACCTCTGGTTACCTTGGACTTGAATCTCACTTTCATGCAGACGCCAGCTGTCAAACGCGTTAATTTGATAATTCAAAAAGCGACCAATTGAAGCTTAGCAATCACGTGCTTATCAGCCGCTAATGTTTCCACTCGGGTGGTGAAGAGTGGTATCTTTTGACCTACTTGGCCGGGGTCAATGTGCGTGTTTGCGAGAATATTTTCATCCGCAACGATCGCGAAGGTTCTGCTGTTAAACATATTACGAAGCAAGTATCTCCACTTTTCATTTTGTAAGAAGGCTTCGGGACTTCCGAATAGAAAGGCATAAGCTTCTTTGAGCAGATGGTGCTCTTCGACGTCTCCGTTGAAATGGAAATGAAATGGTTGTGCAGTTCGCGAATATGAGAGTCAACCACCAGAAACTTCAGAGTACACAAGCAATCTGAAGCAATATGATATGGCGAGGGTATGAATAGTCTGTTAGTCTCAGGTATTTGCCGACATCAGTGATCAACCGAATTATAATCAATTGACTTTCTATGTCCGGTTGGCAGAATGGCGAACACATCTTTGCGATTTATGACTTCGAGCAAGGCTTTGATATTCGTTGACACTTTCAGTCTCTAGAAAACGCTCCTCGAGCACAGAGTCAAATTCCTTCAAAGGCACTGTCGGAAACAAATTATTTCCCTTGTAGAGATCGATATAGGCAAAAGTTTACACACAAGAAGTGCAGTAACAAATATCCCCACCGTCCCCTCGGTATTGCCAATCAAACAGACCAATCGTATTTATTTGCGTGTTTTGTAAAAATATCAACCAATCCGAACTCGAGGGTCAGATCCTGACCCTGGCGTCTGCATGAAAGTGAGATTCAAGTCCAAGGTAACCAGAGGCTTTTCGATCTCGCCGCTTCGTGGCTCTCTCGCAGCTCACTCATGCGGTGAAAAATCAAGAAAAACCTCTGGGACCAGGGTAACAAATCTGGGGCGAGTCTCGTGTCGCCATCACTTGTGGGATCGTTGCAAGGGACAATGTAGCTTTCCGTCCGTTTTGCCTTGTCCACAGTAACTGACCCACAAGCCTCCGCGAGATGACACTTGCCCCAGTTTGTACTCGATGCTTCTTGCTCGCTTTAAACCACATGAAATCTAATCTGAAAATTAGCGTTGGTTGGGTAGGATGATGAAAACATGTTATCAAGGTCTTGAGGTCGGAGGATAGCTCATAATAAAGTTATGGATAAATATTTTGCAGTGAAAATAACTTTTCTTGCGCACTGATTTGCCTTGTTTGTACTATCTCAACATGGTGGCCAAATGGGGAAGATAATCAACTGCTTAAAGAACCCTAGTCAGCCTCCGCCATTCTCGAGGCCATCGAAATTATTGATATAGCATGGTGAAGCGAATTCTTATTGTTTTACTGTAAGCTGTGTTCCTGAAGATATGTTTAATTATCTTGAATAGTTTCACAGCGATTTTTCTTCAGTTTAACATCCTCCGAAGAAAATATAATAGCCAAATTCTCGAATGTAAACAAAAACAATGGCTCAAAACTTTAAACAACAGATGCACTACCGCCAGCTTAAAGTCTGCTGGTAGCTAGATCAGGCGATCGCTATTTTTTCACTTGTGTGTCCACTACAAGAGGGGGGGGGGGAGGACTTGACAAAGTTTTATATCGGGAGGGGGTACTTGACAAAGTTTTATGCCTTGAAAAAGTTTTATACGGGGAGGGAGGGGGTACTTGACATACGGGGAGGTTCCGTCCCGAGTTCCAACCCCTTACCCTTTTATATACCATTTTGGCAGAAAAAGTGCCCCGCTTATATACGTTTTATTGAGAAAAGGTACTCCTTTCACATACCTACTTATGAACACTACACCCACCCCCTTTGTAGGCCCTTATAATGGAGTTAACGAACGATATTACGGGAGAATATCAAGCATTATCAGAAGAAATGCTAATCAAACGACCGGTGTCATTTATTCAGTTCCCGTTGTGAAACAACCGATTAGGCTTCCATTTTATACACCTCAACTTGTGAAATCCCTACCCTTTTTTATACCTGAAGCTTGAAAAAGGTACCCTTTTCGGGCGGAGCCTCCCCGTATAGGCCAATATAGGGAGTAACCCCCCCCCCCCGGGGTCTATAAACTTCCAATGAAACTTGTAAAATTAGAAAAAAAGATTACTGACAAAGATTAAAATTACCTGGCTTTCGCTTTCCTTGAGACGGCAAGGGCTTTCCTGGGGTGTAGATATAAAACGTTCAATCCAGTTACCCGGTGCCTCGCAAGGTAGGTTCTTGTTTTGCTAGTAATAGCTACTATCAATACCTTTTGAGCTATTTTCGTGACTTCATATCAAAGAAAACCTCAATTTCAATATTCCTAAGGTAGAAAAAAGCCGTCAAAAACCCAAAATATAGGATAGGCTATTACCAGCGGCGAAATTAGGGCGGTCTTCAATTTAGTGTCAAGACGGTTATCAGGCAATTTCTTTGAATTTGCGATCCGCTGCGATTTCAGATCGGCCGAGTTGTCTAATAGACCTTTCCCGCATTCCAACAAACAATGGCACCGAGTCGAGGTTGGGGTGGACAAAAATACAGCAAATATTTTACTTTTGGGCTTATAACACTCAGTTGGAAACTGCTCTGAAGAGGCAGGCAAGAGGCAGGCAATAGACGATAAATGTCACGCGATATTATCCAGGGTGATCTGTTATCGTAAGCAAATTGAATATTACAAAAATCATGTATTATAAAATACGCTTTCTATATAAAACTCCCTTCAGTAGTCACCTGCTTCATTTCCAATTATCTCCATAGCAACACAGTCAGTACTCCGGGATTTGGTTTCCTCTCGTATCCAAATGTGATTTCCGTATACAGTTGGTCTGATGTCCCAAATTGCTGCGCATTGAAAATCCGGCTCGTAGTCAAGTTGAAATGCCTGAATAAGAGTCATCGAGCACTTTTAAAAGCGGTAAACAACTTTTCGTATTAAAGATGTTTTTAAGGTGTTGACCGTTACATTTCGCGTTCAAAGTTGAATGTTTAATAATGCTTATCCACAGATTTATATAGGCGTTAGGTGCTGGTGCTGATATGATAATTACGTGCATTACGATTGGTAGGTGCGAACAACGGAGGTACAGTTGTTGATGTGCTAATTACAATAGTTGTGTAACAAAGGGATTTTAGTCCTTTTAACAATTATGGAAAGGAACCTCATTCAAATTAGATACCTCATCTTACAATGTACCTATTTTGCTTTGTAATAGTAATTGGGCCGAGTGGAGTACAATTCAGGGAGTAATCGCTCGAGTAAGTTCAAAATCGGACGAGCGCGAAGCGCGAGGCCGACTTGAAACTACCAGCACGGTTATAAACAATTATTGGATGAGGTTTTTGGGATAGAGAATGATCAAGGTCGAGGTAACGGTTATCAGCTGAAGCCGAAGATAACCCTTACCGAGATCTTGATTGTAAACAATTATTGGATGAGGTTTTTGTGATATCCAGAATAATCAAGGTCGAGGTAAGAGTTATCAGCCGAAGCCGAAGGCTGAGGCTGATAACCCTTACCGAGACCTTGATTACTTTGGATATCACAAAAACCGAGTCTAATAATTGTTTTATTACACATTGAACGCAAACATTTGGAAGTCGTGTTTTTTCACTGACAGCAAGCAACACAAAGAGCAGGAACTTGACATGATTACCCTTAGAAATCATGCTTTGCGGTCGTACATGACATGATTACCCGTGACCTTGAGTGTCCTTGACATAATTATTGTATAATCTGCAGTTATGACGTCACAGGCGCTGTTTTTGAAAATTTACTGTACGCTTTCGGCCAATCAGAAAAGAGTGTAAGAGTTCAATGTATAATAATTCCCTAAATTGTATGACACGAGGTCCACTTTCTAATTAATCGTATCTGGAGTTAAAAATGTCGTTTGGGAAGTTATTTTGAGCGAAAACATCTGTAGTGCTTTTCATAAATGTTGAAAACTGTGCGAGAAAAGCCATTAAAGGGCGCGTAATTGACGTGTAAATCACGTGGGTATCCAGTTACAAAAATATCAAATTGGACACCTGTAATTGGACACTCACGTGATCGCTCGCCGACTACGTGACAAATAGGCGCGCTGAGAACCAATCACGATCGAGAAATTTGTTATAGATACGATTAGAACAATAATCGGCTTAAATTTGAACAGCAAGATTTCCCGTGGTTAGAGAAGGTGTCAGTCTGTGCAAGGTTAAGACTGTAGCGTTTTTACATGGCTTGTACCGTATACAAATCTCCATGTTCACGATGTGTCTCTCTTTTGGAAGTTTCTGATCCGTTGGCAGCGGGTCATTTGCACTCGTTTCAGCTTGTCAATTACCAATTTATCATCTTAAAATTTGGATTAATTTATGTCATAGAGTCGTATATCGTTGTAGAGACTTTTGCAAACCTTATGCGGGACTCCTCACAAAGTTAATATGAAGATGACGCACACATTTAAGCGCTGAAAATAGGCTGAGGAATAAGAGAATACCTTTTTAAGGTTTTGTAGATGGGCATGAACTGGCAATTACATGAAATATTGTGGCAGTACGCCACATATTGCTACCTCCTTTGCGGCCAACCTGGGAGAAATTCAATTTATATACTGGCACACTGAGTCCCTTCGCTAATGAATGCATTTTGTTGAGAAGCTGCCCTTTTTTATTGATCTTGGCCTTCCTACAATGCCGCTAATTTAGTAGCCTACTGTAGTGCATGCGCACAAATTATCGGTATTTGCTCGTCATGTTGGCTGAGGAAAAGTGGGCCGAGTGGGGATGGGGGCAAAAGGAGGGAAAACATTTATCTTCCCCCTCCTTTTTACTCTTTTTTCAGACTTAGTCCTACTCCCTAGGACGCCTTTTCTCACTTCCCAAGGCTCTTCCGAGTCTGAATTCTAATTCGGCGTTTTTCGTTACTAATAGTAGAGCGTTTTGTAAATTCTCTCTAAAGTGGATTCTTTCGATATGCTTTTTTCTGTTTTAGTCTGAAGAGGCGCCACGCACCTCTCGTAAGGTCTAACAGGATTGGCCGAGAAAACAATAGAATAAACAACAGAAACAATGGCCCTAGTCCTGAAAACAATAGAGGTGGATGACTCCGGGAGCAAATAAAATTAGAGGTTCCGAAGAGGTGCATGACTACTGAGTCTGAACGGCGAAAACGATGCTTTTCGAAAAACGCTGACTGCGCATTTTCATATTGTTATCAATATTCTAGTATTTCAATGTTCTGGTCTAGACATAAAGAAAAGCCATTTGTTTTACCTGGTTTATCTTGTCACCGTGCACCTGGTTATAAATCCCAAATGGGCTCCAAAGCTTTCCATCGAGGCTTGAAAACAGTGACAACACCTTGAGTGACTCGTCACGTTCGCATTTTATAAATCCACCTTCCCTCCTTGTTTCACCAATGAACACAATTCGAGTGATGGCAAACAGCTTCTTCAAGTTGATACGAAAATACACTTTAGCTGAGGTCGCCCTGGTGCAGTAAAGCGTCTGCCCGGGTTCAATGAAGCGAAGAGCATTCCGAGAGCTCTGGTATTTATCGCCATGAATTATTGCCCGTGACATCTTTACTCGACCTTCATTACTCCACAGTCCTATGGATTGCGTCTCACCTGAAGTAGAGAAATTAAAACGATATCTGTTTTAATGTTGAGGAGGCGCGATGGCCGAATGGTTAGTGCACTCGTCTCTGGGTTGAGTGGAATGGATTCGAGTCCCGGCTGGGGAGATTCTTTAGTGTTCTTTGCTGCAAGAAAGACACTTAACTATCACAATGACTCTCTTCAGGCGTAGTATTAACTATTATTATATGGCTAGCTCCGCGAGCGGGCAAGATGACCCAAATCGCGCGCTGTGATTGGCTACCGGAGCGGGCAAGATGGAGCCATCTTGCCCGCTCGGGACGACCCGCTGTATCCCGCAAGAAAAATTTCCCTGAAAGCCATATAATAAATCCCTTATTGACCAAGTTTGTTCGGTCAAGATGGCTGGATATTGGCCTCGTTCTTTTTTTGCGAGTTTATGGACCTCGACTTCGTCTCGGTCCATAAAAACGCAAAAAAAGAACTTGGCCAATATCCAGCCATCTTGACCTCACACTTGGTCAATAACCCATATTTGTATTGATCGCTGGCAAATTAATTACTGGGATTAACCCTAAGATAGACCAGCATCCCATTTAGTCAATTCATGCCACAGAAATCAGGATAAACTCTGTTTGTATAGGTACTGGCTTAGCGCATATATTAATGCTTAATTTACATGGTAAAAAGTTTGTTCGTGTTCCTCTGTATACTTTACAGAAATTTTAACTTAAAAACGCGGAATGAAACCCATTCATTTACTTTTTTCAAATGAATTCGCCACTCACCTGAGCATCCAAATAGGTGTAGTCGCACACAGGTACGGCTGTACGGAAATGCGGTGGTAGGTATTCTTAGATATCTGGCCGCTACAGGTCTGCTTGCGTACGATATTTTGCCCGATGGTGTCTTTTTATTGAACTGTAAAGAAGATTTAAGAAGATACAGATGCCATTAGCTTTTTGCAGTTAACCTGGTTGTGATAAATGTAAAAGGCATTTAATCACAGATTTGAATACATGAGTGTCCAGAACGCAAAACTAGTTTAGGTGATTGGGTTTTACATCCTCTCTTATCATGAAAAGGTTTTACTACTTATAATTATTATATTTACTTAATTACCCTACTTTGAATACGAAAGCTAATGCTTGAATCTTGATTTTTTTTATAGTGTATGTTTTTATCCGCATTGTGATGGTAAATGTTGTATTTGTAAAGTTTTCAACGTTATGCTTTTATCGTTTCAGATTTTCTTACAACATAAACTATATTAACTTTTCTTGTTATAGTTTTCACTTGTAGGGCCCGAACTGAATGTATTGCTGAACAGAAAAATCTAGTTTCCTATTTCTATTTCCAATGAGCTAGACGGTTAATGGACTTGCATGACACAATCACAAGTAAAAGTAAAACAAAAAATGTGTCCCTCTTGTTTTTGTGCTTCGTAATAAGGCAAGTGACAAGGTGCCGCTGTGAATATCATAATAAGCGAAAGTTCGCCATCTTATTTTGCTTTTTTCAGGAGGTGTGGAACCGAAAATAAGGTAATTATTCATTCTGCGCATGCCTACGTGCTTTTACTTACTCTTACGATTGTTTGTTTACATCGTAGTAAAAACTGACCTGCAGGCTTAAAACAAACTACCCTAACTTTTCCAACACCGCACTTACAAGAAATCCAATCCAACCAATGCCGTCCTCACTGAACCTCACAGTGCTGACATCTAGATTTTGATGATCTCCTTCTCGTTCGCCCTCAAATAAGGTTACCTCAATTCGTGTGATAAATCTTCGATAAAGCAGATCGAATTCCAACCAAGGGGGTTCTTTGGGAAAACGGCTTACAACGCACCATTTGTTGTCGGGTCCCTTTTCCCATGTTCCATCCACTCTCCAGTTTCCATGGTACTTATAGCACCACTGTTCGCGGTAAACAAAAAAAGGGCTGCTCAGAAAAAGACGACAGGAAAGGAAAATGTAAAATGTCTTACACAGCGACCATTCTCTCTGAAAATGTTTCTACTCACCTTAAAGGAGCCCAGTGAAGGTATATTGAGTTATTTTGCTGACGTACAAAATATTAATAGTTTACTAAGATAGAAAAACAACAAAGAGATACAATAGTAAACTGTGAAAGAATAAGGATGGCTAAAAGCAGAGAACGTTAACAGGACCCTAAACGACGAACTTGAAAAATTCAGGCTGAACTTTTCAAGGTGCAAAAACCATGACGTGGCTGGTATAAAGATGTCAATGCATTCAACTTCTCTAAACAGCTGAAAATTTATTTACTATCTGAACAACACTCTGAAAATTTGTCTTGACTTTTTCCATTCTATTATACCGTGTACAAATCCCTTCCATAACAGTTAGCTCTCTCTCTGTATCAGCCAGGGTTCAAAATTCGAATTTTTCGAAATTTCTGATTTCGAGATGTTCAGATAAAGATTTTCAAGAGCTTTCTTTAAAAAATTCCACAAAAAATATTATTTCAGTGCAAAGTTATGGGACTTTCAAGTTTGCTACACGTTAATTTTCTAAAATCAAAATCTAAAGACCCACCAAAGTTATTATTTTTATCAGTCATGAGAGGAGATAAATTTATGTGTGTTTAACAACTTTTCAGCTCAAGAACATGCTTCGTCTAAAAATAAGCTTAGTTTAAATTTCAGAGTTACGCTGGCGGTGCGTAACGTAAAGCTATGAACGTTTTTATCGAAAAATATATACTTATCTCAAGATATTTAGCCCTTAAGTTAAAAGCATTAGGAAAAGTGCTTATTTAAACGATTGCTTGATAAGTTAAGATAATCCGCGGCCTAGATAGCCAAAGTAAGTTCTAGTTATTGAAACTAGTTTATGGCCTCCATGTTGGTGTTCCTTGGAGGTACACCAACATGGCGGCTGCATACTGGGCTGCTCTGTAAATTTGTGCAAAATATTTCGACAAATATTTGAAGATCGGGAAAACGTACAGATCTGAAACTTGGAGATGTGTCGTAAATTTATGTGTGTTTAACAACTTTTCAGCTCAAGAATATGCTTCGTCTAAAAATAAGCTTAGTTTAAATTTCAGAGTTACGCTGGCGGTGCGTAACGTAAAGCTATGAAAACAATATCAGCCTTAGCAGTCGACTGTTGGCGTCAATTGCCAACGGAAATGAAAAACCTCAGTTTCTTTTCTTTTCCAAAAAAAGTCAAACAATACCTGTTGTCGAAGCAAAATTAATTCAATTTGATCTTCTCCCCAGTCATTAATTATTAATTATTTATTTATTGCTTACTTATTTATTATTTATTTAGTGTGATAGTGCGTCTTTTGTTCGTTTGGTGTGTGTATAGATGTCTGCATAATCTATGATACTAAGCAGGTCTAGTGTCTAACTAGAAAACCTTACGGTTTATTTAGATGCTTGGCATTTCCCTGTATGTAACTTATATTTTAGTATTTTAGTAACTGTCTAATTTCTTTTCTCTTTTTCTAAATATAGAAAACATTGTAATGTTATGTAAGAATGGAAATGTAAATAAACTATTGTTGTTGTTGTGTCTTAATCTCCTATTACATGATAGTTTCTTGAGCTTATTCACTGAATGGTTTTCGAATTATTTTTTAATTGCGTGACGGTGAGCTTATTCACTGAATGGTTTTCGAATTATTTTTTAATTGCGTGACGGTGCAACCCAAGAATTACCCGTTGTCAAGTCCTGTCATTCTGGAGTAACTTGTCACGAAACAAATCACAAGGTGCAGTGTTGTCATTTTATGACGCAATACATGCTGCAAGATTGGTTCAAATGCCTTCGAAAAAAAAGAAGTGTCCGTTTTTGTTTGCTACGACAAGGCGGAAGAAGCCGAAAAACTCATTTAGCTCGGATTGTACTGAAAACTTAGCGGAGAGTGATAAGGGGTCTTTCTTCGACCAGGAGCAATGGCTGACAGAGTTCAACGAGAAGCGAAGCGCCGAATGCGACTCGTCTGACTCGAGTGCGAGCCGATCGACCTCTAGTCTCCTTCGCAGCCGTTTTTTGGGATGTCACGCAACGCTCCCCCCAAAGAAACGGCTGCTCACAACCGAAACAAATTCCTTTCTATTGTATTTGTGGTTTCCTTGCGGTCTGTTGAACAGATTAATTACAAAACAGCAAAGTGCAAATGACGTAAGCTTTCGCGCGAAAAGGCCAGCGGTGCGAACAATGAGGGATTTCAGGCTTTTGTTTCACGCCGCACGCACACAACCAAAAATGGACTGTGTTCGCGGGCTACGATCATGACAAACGAAAACAAAAATGTGAATGAAAGCCCCACGAACAAGTGCTTCATGTGCTCATCGCTATGTTCAGCTAATGAGACTAATAATTTTTTTTTCTGGAAATGTCTAATTGCAAGCGTCAATCAAGGGCTAAAAGCTTCCTGCAGATTGAAAACAGGAGAAAAAAGCGGCATCCAGAACGAGCGAAGCTATTTGATTTCTTAGTCCCTTCATTAGGCAAGTTAAAATAGATATCTTCCTTCTTCACAATGATTTTTTGGAGTTGAAAGCTTCTAGTAATAAGCTTAAACTTTTTCAGTTAAAAACAAAGCCCATTCAAGCGTCGCAGATATCTTTCGGCGTCCCTAAACAAAAGCCCGAAATCGGCACGTCTCCGATGGCGGGATACAAAGATAAAAAACATTCTCTGATTGGGCGAATTTGGCGCGAAAAGGTTTTTGAAAATGCAACAGAAGCCATGATTGGCTTATTTCATGAAAGGAATGTGTTTCCGTTGTGAGCAGCCGTTTCTTTGGGGGGAGCGTTGCGTGACATCCCAAAAAACGGCTGCGAAGGAGACTAATCGACCTCTTGCAGATCTAAAAAGCGAAAACACTGAAACATGGGAAAAGTTCCATGACCATGCCCACGCCTATCGCAGCCAGTGAAAGACTGCAGGAAACAGGTAAAGATCAACGAATTAGTGACTTGTCGCTTTTGTCAAGAAAGTTTACGAAGTAAAACCGGACTTGGTTCCACTTGGATGTTTCAGTGCGAGAACCAGCGAAAGCTGTCCGTCGCACACAACGACGGAAAAAAGGGGGACGTTCTCGATAAATCGTGCATCGGTTCTTGGCTTTCGAGCTATCGATGCGGCGGTCCCGCGTCAGCCTCAAAGGATTTAATTTTCTCGTAAACAGGTACTGTCAATCGCCTATTGTTATTGCAAGATGATCCCTCTCTGGTAAACATCAACGTGGACGATTAGGTCTTATAATCCTATTGCGGGTAAGATGCCGCAAAAAATAAATTTTTTAGTTTTCTCCAAGTCGTCAACCCCTGAACCAATTTAGCTGAAATTTGGCCAGCTTACTGTCAGATAGTTTTCCTTGAAAACCATGTCGGCGATTTTTGTTTTCTTTTTCCGTTTTTGAATAATCGTCATTTTTTCAAAAGAAGTGCTGATGATTTGTCCCCTCTGAATTTATCCTATTGTCACAAAAGAACAAATGCACGGGTCAAAAATTTGAGACACGGTGTTTTAGTAGAACAAATGTGATATTTATCGTTCTCTTCCACTCATGCTTAGCGGGACTGAGGCCCGTTTCTCGAAGCTCTCGGTAATTACCGGGCCCGTTAAGCTGTTTTGTTTTTCATTCTAGAGGGAGTTTCAAAAGGTTTGAAAATTGTACAATAAAGTTATCAGTCAGAGAAAAAAATGGACTTTATCAGAGGTCAGAACGCGCCCTATTTTTCTTGAGACTTTGATATCAAAATCTAATTCCGGGCCCGTTAAGTTACCAGGTCTTTCGAGCTCTTTCGAGAAACGAGCCCCTGGAGTTGAATTTACACAGAAACGTGCTTTGGCAAAAAACGTCTCAATCACGCGCTCTCTTGCGATTTTGAGATTTTTAAAGGAATGAGCCTCGAACTATTAAGCTTTCAGAAAATGTGTGGTTTGTTGGGGTTTATAAGAAAAATGAAAATGAAAACGCTGCAGCGATCCGCGCGCGGACGGTCCTGAAGGGCGGCTGATACCTTAAATCTTATAGAAACATTGCATATAATTGCAGACTGACTAGAAACTGCTCTCGGGTTACCTCAGTCTCCAGTCTCAAATTGTACACTATTTCTTTCCTTGAAATTATATATTTGTTGTAAAACTGTAAATGTACGAGTAAAGAAAGTTGTTGTTGTTCTTGTTCTTGTTGTTGCTGCAAATAACGATAAACTGAATGCCTTGTGCAGATCGCGAGCAAACGTGTTGCGGCGTTTCTTAAACGTGGTGAGAAATATGTAGACTGCGGTAAGTTCCTCTGAGAACATTTTACTGATAACTGTTATTACTTAAAAATAGTTTTAATTGTTACTTACCCCTGAATTGGGCGTCAAATACGAGTGTAGCACGTCAATTTGATTGACATAATGACAGTCAGCTGCAAAGACAAGTGAGTTGACACACACATGAAAGACCTTTTCTTCTTTGCTGTACATAATTGCTGCGCAGCGAGCGTAGCAAACGAGCAGCAACATAAACAGGATTTAAGAAGAAATATAAAAGGGAGTACGAATTCTCGAATTCATCACTTTTTACCAGAATGCATTGTGGCTTTTTACCAGAATGCATTGCGCCTTCTACCAGAATGCATTGCGCCACGACTGCTCCTGACCACGAACAACACGAGGTTGTGACACCGTTGTACTGGCGTCCTTTTTTGCGTGGATTGCAGTTGAGAAAGGTTAGTGGTTATGGTTTGCTTTAATTTACCTGTAAAGACTAAAGCGATGTGAGCGATATCGTGCCTGGCTTTCAAAACCCTTGCTGTTGTCGTTAATGCAGAATTATCTGGACGATTCGATTAATTTTCACACAATAATTTAAAACTTAGTGCGTCAATTTCCTAGTAGTCACGCATCCTTCGTCAAATTCTTAATGAAGAGAAATCGCGGGTACTTAAGCTTATACAATAATTAAAACAAACGAGAACCGTAGAACACGCTAATTTATATCTGCTGCGATCGATTTGTTTCCATCTAAACATGAATTTAAGCTAAAACTTCAGCATTTTCACATATCGCCACGGACGCGTCCTCACCGCTGGTCCTTATCAGAGTTTGTCACATTCGAGTCTAGAGACATCTGCGTATCAGTTCAGAATTTATAAGTCAGCTTTCTACTCTTACAATTTCCACATCTTTCGTTTCTTTGGATTTGGTAAAGAGGAGGTTGTTGTGTATCAATTCATGTCCAAACAGTTAAGATCACCATGTGCTTTAGTCACGATCACCAGCGATGCGTCATATGTATTAATGTGTCGTTGTTGTTTTCTTGCAGACAATTTGGAAATCTGCGCCACCAACAAAGCGAGGATGTCATACAGTCTTTTCGCGTGGATTTCACAGAAATTTTGTTTTGATTTACCTGTAAAACGATGTGCAGGAGAGCGTGATTGACTTTCACAACTCTTGCTTTTGTTTTTAATGCAGTACGTGAAAGTTTGTAAAAATCTAATCGCCCGGGTCTGGACGAATAATTGTAACATCTTATTTTAAACTTCAAAATCAAAGTCAAATGTTTGTTTATAGTGTTCATGCACTTAGCTACACCAAGCTAGTTTACAGGCATGCCACTTAAACTGAAAGAAACAAATATTTCAAATGAACATAACAGGCTTAAAAATCCCAACTGGCGGGAGGCAGACCAGTTGGCTATTTACAAGCATGACCGAGGAGTTGAACTAGGGTCCACCGAGAAACAACTCAAGCTAAGTGGTCAGAGCGGGACTTGAACCCGTGACGTCCGGATTTCAAGTCCGGCGCCCTAACCACTCGGCCACGCTGCCTCCATACTAAACTTAGTATGTCATTTTCTTAGCAGTCTCGCTCCGTGGTCGAATTCTTAAATCAGACGAAGAGAAATCGACGTTACAAAAACTTGTAGAATAATTAAAACAAACGGAAACTGTAGAACACGCTTATTTCATATATGCTACGATCAACTCCTTTTCATCCAAACATGAATTTAAACTT
>JAEMPF020006015.1:0-10723 GCA_022496165.2 Catalaphyllia jardinei | reverse complement strand
CAATCCCATCATTTTCTCTTGTTCCCTTTTAATATCACTTCAAATTGTACTCCCATTCATATGTACCCCCGCCTTAAGGGACGCTTCCAGCGCATTAGAAATCAATTCTGATTGGACAGGCTGAGATTTGCGATCCCTTTTTTTAACAATTAAAATACTCAAAAATTATGAAATGAAGCAAAAACGATTCAGAGATGCTAAGTAGTTACGTATTTTTTAAGTTTGAGCTTTTCCTACCTATGTTTATGAATGTTTGTGGTTGCATTAGCTGTATGTTTCCCATTGCCCAATCTAGAAGAAAGACAAACAACGTCACACCCAAAAAGAAACATAATGACACATGTAGTGCCGCTGCCATGGCAACTCTTTTGGTTCCAGTCTCTTCTGTCAAAAACCAAATATCTTCATTTGCAACCCTTTTAAGTAGTAAGGACAGAGGGTCCTGACCGAGAAAGACATGTATTGTCTTAACTCTCATTATTAGTTTCCCTGGAATAGATAATTCTTGGGTAACACAAAAACTGGGAACTTATTTTTCATTTCATGGGCACTTTAACTCGTCTTGTTCCCTTTTTATATACAACCACATCACTGTTGTTTCTTGCAATATTTTAAACTATTTTAATGATTTCTCTTTAAGCTCCATGTACGTTGCCAAATATGGCTTAACATGTCGCGACTTGCCTTTGCCGCATTACTCACGTGACTCGCATCCATATAAGTCCATACTAAGACACTGATGACGTCGCCACGCCTGAATCCTCAGGCGGAAAAAACGCGCGTGTAGGAGAGGATCGAAAGACTGGTAACTGGCCCTGGCCTTGAACAATTTTGTACGAACAGACGCGTGTTCTCGTTCCTGGTGAAAATGCTAAAATACGAAAAAAAAAAGAAAAAGAAATTGCATCTTTATAGCAATAAAGGTACAAGTATGGAACAGTTAAAAAAAAAAGAACAGTAACATATCTTTAAAGTTTTGCGGTCAAAACCTTACATTCCAAACTTTTTTCCAGCTAGAGAAACTAAATATTTTCCAACATTAATCATAGTGAGAAAATAAATAGAGACAGTTTAAGAGCCATTGACTTTGATGTCATCGTGTTGTGTTGTTGGCAATACACTTAACACACACCGGAACCTCTTTTTCCCCCTTAGAGCATAAACAGTGCGCGGTGCAGCTAGCGGTCAATCGTTAAACCGCAAAATACTGAGGCAACAGTTCGATAGACTAGCAACCCAACCACGGGGTGCGTGTGGGGGGGGGGGGGGGGGGGGGGGGGGGGGGTAGGGGTTGAGGATCAATACTCCAACTCGCTACATGCAGCAGAAACCGGCGTGGAAATAATGCCGTGCTACTCCGACAGCCCCTGCGAAGACTTGGTGTAATCAGTGAGGCATTGATTTCTCTTACCCTAGGCATGCCATTCTCATCTTTAATCATCGTCCAAAGCCGGCCATCAGGGCTAAATTCTACGCTGTAATGAGTGACTCCGGAATTCCAGTCTTTAGCCCAATGTAGATCATCACCGCCCCATATCCATCCTTCTAAAATAACCCCTGAAATCAGCTTCGTTGAACCTATGAGAAGCAGAGGTGCCCAAGAAGGAAGGAAATAACATATAAAAGTCGCATTCCCAAAAAAAAGTATTTTTTTACGGTATTTAACGGTATAACTTTATTTCTGGTATAAATCCAGCTCAGAAAAGACTGTTCCGCAAATAGCATTGCTAGTCTGGGCGGAAGAGTCATACAGAGAAAAAAAAAATGAATATGAAAAATGAATAGTAAATATAAAAATGAATAATAAATTTACAATACGAGACTTACATAATTTTACTGCGCACATCGATTCCTTGTGCCTTTTTGTCAATGTTTTTATTATCTCATTAATTAAGTTAATTGATTATTCTCTTTTCTTGAAAATTTTGATATAAAAGGGGGTGACCAACCTCTACGAGTCTGGCACGAATTTATCTCTATGTTCAATGATAGTCTGAGATAAATATAAACAAGAGAAAATGATGGGACAGAGAGGGACGCTCCCAGTCCTGGCCTTGGGATATGCCAATTGCACTGAAGTTATTTTAGGATTGCCAGAAACAGGGGGAGTGCAGTTCCTTTTACGTCCGCATGATACCATTCTTTTGGTGATCACGCAATTTAGAAACGGCGGTCCACGGGGAAATACGTCGATAAATGTGCTTTTTAAGGGTATATTTCAGAGATGGTATTTCTGAATGGATAAATCAATGTCACAACTTGTTGGGAATAAAATGGCTTATGCAGACGGGCGGAAATGCAGTTCTGAGTTGTCAACAAAAACAACAAAACATTCCGGCTGGACATGTTATAAAGGTCGTGGCGGCTATGATGCACTGTGACTTCTATAAATGGAGTTTACTCGAGCCCATGGACTTAGACATTGATATTGGCAACGACAATGAGATTTTCTCCTCACATTGAAGATTGAAAGCTTACGCTAGTGAAAATTAACGAAAGGTGAAAGCATGAACGTGGTCAATGGAAGATGACACCTCCGTCTTTGCCGGTTTCCTTTGTTAGAAAAGCAGTCAGAAGAACTGAGTTATCCCTTTCGCTCAGTTCAGTGTACTTTGGTTCCTGGTTTAAAATCATTTTTTCACCGCTTACATAGGAGTAATTTTGTCGTTGAATTGAAAATTATGTTACTTCAACGTTGTTCAGTTTCTCTGTGATTTAAAATTATTTCTGCACGGGTTTCTGTCGCTGATCGCTTCGCTCTAAGCTATAGGAGTTTTTTTGTCGCCGCAACAGTATTCACAACTAGGTCAGTTCTTACATGGATTTCCCATGATCGTCATGCTTTTAGTTGTTTAGTCCCTGTGCCGGTATTCAAAATTATAACATCAGTTCTCTCGCTGAATGCTACTCTCACTGTACTCTGCAAGCCTGACCCTCCAAGGTGTTTGTTATTGTATTTCTGATCAAAATATTTCTGTCACTGGTCGTCCCACTTTGCTTTGCTGCGAGATGTTTTGTCACTGTACTGTTATTCAACATTATTTCTGTTGTTGATCTCCAGCTCCGAGCTGTTATTTTGTTGAGTTATTTTCTAGGCTGATCGCCACCCTCCGAGTTGTTTTATCCGCGCTGAGGTACGGATAGTATTCAAATTGGTTTCTGTCGCTAATCACTAGGCTTTGAGTTGTTTTGGTTCCGGCCTGGATTCCAAATATTTTAGCGACCCTCCGAATGGTTCTGCAGCTCTACCATGATTACTCCTCCAGTCGGGTTGAGAGCAAATTTTGTCGCTCGGTTCAAAAATAGTTTTTCCGTGGGACCCAAACTACTTTTGTTCGGTGTGCTAAGATTTCTTTTGTTAATGCGTTCAGTGGTATCAGAGTCGCTACAGATTGAACCAGTATTTCATGTTATGTTACAATATCGAACAATACGATAGTTCTCTGCATGTTGTTTACAATTAACAAATGAAAGCAATTAAATTCTTTATTGTTTTCATCGCTGTTTTCTTTGGTTCAAGTTCTCGGAGGAGAAACATTGATATTCCTTAATGCCCCCTAGCGTTTTTATTCCAAAGAGGTTGTGGTTCTTTAGCCGCTTCTACTGACGAAACGTATTTCCGCGCAGACCGCCATTTCAAAATTCCCAGATCAACGGATGAAAGGTATCATGCGGACGTCTGGGGAAACAGACCTCCGTTTCCGCCTAAAGCTAAAAATAACTTTAGTGCAATTGACATATCCCAGCCAATGCCATCAAAGTCCCTCTCTGTCCCATCATTTTCTCTTGATATAAACAATAGCCTCCATTTGGCACAAAAAAGCCAGGATATTTGTCCGCGGACATTATCTGTTCCGAGAAGCAGCAGTTTTCCGAATTTCCTTCCGAGAGCGTAGCTCGAGGAAAACTGTAGCAAACCTTCAGTTTTAGCTGGTTAAGATTCGGTCACGTGACGTGTTGAGACCAATCGCGCTCGAGTGACAAGATTTGATGGATTAAAAGCAACGATAGCCGAAGTTGGTCAGCAATATTCTGAGGCTTGTCCGACGATATCTCAGCTATTTCGGAGTATTCAATTACAGGCCGAAGCTAACCCGACGATATCCGAGCTATTTCGGATTATCAAATTACAGCCCGAAACTAACCCGACGATATCCGAGCTATTTCGGATAATCCAATCATAACCCGAAGCTATCCCGATGATATCCGAGCTATCCCGATGATATCTGATATTTCAGATTATTCAGATACAGCCTAAAGCTAAGTTAGATCGACGGTTGTCCGACTGCAGACTAACACTAATCGACGAATATCCTGCGATAATGCAGTGCTACTCCGTGGAAAATCCGAAGTTGACATGATCCTGGACTGATCGATTACAATTCGACGATAATCACACTTAGAGTCAATGAAATTCTAAGGTTTTACACAATGCCTAAGATAGCAATAATACTCCAAGCTATTTCGATCATGGTCGCAAACTAGTTCGACGAGAATTCGAGGTTAGTTCATGATTATTTTTGTATTGGTCCCATTACAGTCCGAGGGAAATCTGGCGGACGATGGTCCATAATCCTATGCTGGCCCTGTTAGCTGCAAACACAAGTCTTACCCAGATCCACTTGTACCCATTCCCCAAAGCTATTGCCATCGCTGCACCATGGATCGCCATCTATCACAACTCGGCGACGGTGTCCGTAGTCGCCGTGATGAGACGAAACCTTTATGTGTCGACCCGGATAAAAACCTTCGCTACGCAGCAAACGTCTTATGCAGTCTGCAAACATTATAAACAGGTTTTCAGTACTTAACTTGCTCAGTTGGTAGAGCACTGCATTAGTGTCACAGTGATCATAGGTACCGTTTAAGCCCGAACGTTGTTTCTGTTCAGGCATTAGTTTAACAGCAACCTAAATTACGTAGATAACTGCGATAATGTCTTGTGTCCTAAAATGATTGAAATGATTGACACTTTATGCTAACTTACAAGGCGTGTCCTTCTTGTACATCGGGATCCAATATTCTGCATCGATAACGAACGGAAATAGAGTAAATAATAAAAGAGAAAAGACGAGTACTGACCGCATGTTGACAAAAGGAAGCAAAAATGTTTTGACGTTATCAAAGAAATGCATGTCGTAACAAATAGAAAACTTTGCACAAGAGCGCGCGCTCTGAGATAACGTGTAGAGTGTCTGAAAAAAGGAAAATGTGTTGGGGACGTAAACCTCGAGCTCGCGCTGTTTTTGCAACTGTTTCTTATTTTCTATAATTATATCCCTTTCTATTTCTATGTGTCTATAAAACAGGAATAACATGGTTTTAACTTTTTGCTTTTTGAAGGGCGAGGAGCAAGCAAAAGAAATTGACGCCAACTGACGGCCAACTTCAAGGTGTGACAAGAACCTTAATTCTCAGCTGTGGAGGTAAAGAGTTCAAATTCCTCACCTCTATTTTAGTCTAGTAGTTAATCAGCAATTTAAAACGATTGCAGAATATGATGCATTTTTGGTTCATCAAAACTCAAGAAGAAATACCCTGAGGCCATTTGCCGTAATATTATTTCAATCTCATTATGTTCTTCGCGCGTGTTGAGCTAAAACAATGTCAGTGCGGGAGATCATTTTGAAACAAAGGAAATACTGAGTACTGCCTGTGGGTAAAGCTTTTAATAAATCAAAAAAACGTATTTTTAAATTCAAATTATGGAAAAAACTTCGCTTTTAGCGCGATGCGACTGTTTGCTTAAAGCGGACAAGTTCTGGCGCGCTCATTGTATCTCCCTCCCTGTTAGATGAATTCTTGTTAGTATACAGGAACTCACTTATAAGTTTGAACAAACTTAGCTTAATCCACTGAAAACCAACCAAAACTGTTAAGAAGCTAGGGATTCTCTAAATCGTTAACTAGCAGCACCGAAACTTTCTACACGAATGTCAAGCCGAGAATTCTAGCACGTTCTAATTTCTTCAGCTACGCATGTCCTCCTCTTCATGGACATTTTATATTCTATTAAGTTACAGCTCCTGCAGTGTATACCAGGGGTGGGGTGACCGGGGGAAGATACTACCAAATTATATCTCATACGGGTCTGTGCCTCCCAATGAGGTCGTTGTTCGGAACTCCTGATCTATAACGGAAATATCAGTATTCAAAACGTTTCCTTTTAAAACTACGAACGCACGGACAATTAAATTATCAGCATCGATTCTAAACTATCAGGGGCACCCAACGAGAAAATCAAGCAAAAACACCTTTGAGGGATATTTCTAGGCTCCTTGCAATGTTTAAAGACTGTTTAAAGGGTTGTTTTGATCAGCTAGAAAAATTTGATCTGTTCGGATTTCTTAGCTGAAAATAGAAGTGCCCGAAAATTTAAGGGAATGAAATCTTCATTTTAGAAATTGCTAGCTGAACGGTACCTTCGAAGAACGTCTCTGCGAACTATTGCTAACCCGAAAATGCTAAGGCCTACTCTGGGACCTTAAGTCGCCTAAAGTCGCCTTAAGTCGCCTAAAGTTGCCTTAAGTCGCCTAAGTCACCTTAGGTCAATATTGGTTACACAATGTTATAAAGGTTCCCTCCTTTTAAATTGTACCCATAAGGAGGATATTAAGCTGGAGAATAGGTAAACTCGGCTCCAGTGATAAGGATCAGGGGAGGGGGCATGATAGCCAAATAATTAAGAAGTCCTATTTTGTCCCCTCGTAGGGATCACCAATTGTGCTCTTGGGTAAGATACTGTACTCTCACAATGCCCTTCCCCCTCTCCCAGATGTAAAACTAGGAGGTGGTTGGGGGGAGGGGGGGAAACCCTGCAATGGAGGACGAGTTGATATGAGGTAGGCAATGGCTTTCACATACATGGAAACCACTTGTTATAACAGTTGTGCACCTGTCAAACCACCATGTGTTAAATAGCATGATTAATTCCTGCAAACAATACTAAATTAGGAAATGTCTCTGTGACAATGTATACTCCTACTTAATTTTTGTTTTGTATTTCATTGTGAGTTAATCAAAAGGTCCCGGAAATGAATAAAAATATGATTGATGGCAAAAAAAGCAAATGACTGCGGCTGCAAAACTTTATTTATATATTTACTGAATCAGATCAAACTTACAGTTCTGGGTCATCAAAGTACAAAAAAAAATTAAATAGAAAGGTATTCTGGAGAAAAGCTACATTTTTGCCAGTCACTTACATTGAGTAGTACAAATGCGGTAATCCAGAGTCTGTTGTACTGAACTGAAGCTGAAGTTTAGACACTTTACTTACCCAGAGCAAAAGAGTGACAAAAGTGGGCCATTTCTCCAGCATAAACCTGCACTACAAGCTTCCACCACCGTATTCGACCAACTGTGCATGTTCTAACTTTGCAACTCAACGACCCTACTAAAGGCATAAATATTTATCCAACATAAGGCTTTGACAGTTTTTTCGTATATATCGTTAGTTTGATGTTCAACATAGATGAATGCACCTCTCCTATTCCGAGAAAAACTTTCAGCAGCAAACATGGCCGCTGGTCCAACATTTGAGCACGTGACTTAGTTTGTTTGGACTGAAGTACACACGAGACCACTCACGTGCTTTTCCCTCGTGGAGTAGATTATCATGCTGGCCTCCAATCTTTGAAGTCTACACCCACAGTATTAACTGGCTACCTGCTTGTATTGTGGAAAGAAAAATCGTCCTGGCAACACAATTCGAGGCAAAGTAAATAATTTTTTTCGCTATAGCAGATAGCATGGCCGTACTTGGCGGGAGAGCTCGAATTTTTCCGCTGTACGGCTGCGGTACGGGCGAAAAGAAGGGAAACTCGCGAGGTGCCCGGCTACTCACTTCGAAGCATGGAAACTAGGATAGCGGTAGCGATATCAGTAGCTTTTTGTCAATGCATTATCCGAATGTCTTAGAACGAGTAGACTCTCCCGAACAGATATTTCATCGAAGTTTCTCGTTGGGTGCCCCTGAACTATTCACAGAGACTCATTTTGCAACAAAATACGTTCGTTTAGGTGACTCATACTATGAAAAAATAAATAACTTTTCGTAGACAACTTTTTGAAATATAATAAATTTTAAACTAATAATAATTGGCCTCTTATTCCAGCCTGATGTCTGTTGTATTAGGGACCTCACACAAAACACGACGGCAACGACGAGGTTTAAAGGGGCATGGTCACGCTATTTAGCAACTTCATAAAACGTTAGGTGCCTTCGCATTAATTGAATCCAAAACTAATGATCTAGTTTTGTTATCGAAGACTATTTGAAGGCACTGAAACTGTTTCCTGTCGCCTGTCGCTACGGATGGCATGGATGGAAATGGATTGAAATTTGCAAAAATTGGCCAATTTTTTCAAGTTTTGATGCCACGAGTTCCACTGAAAATCCTCAAGAAATTTTATTATGCTTAGCCCTTTCTAATAAAATTCATTTGATATCTTCGTCGTAGCTGTACAGAAGCTTTTGTTTATGATTTAAGCCTTAAAGAAATGATTTTCGCCCAGAATTGACCTAAAACAGCAAAATCCTCGTGACAATGCCCCTTTAATGAGTTTAATGGTTGTACACGTGCTTTATAGTTCTTCGTACATTTCTTTGTCTTCCTCTGCAAATCCTTCTTTTTGAGAACGGGAACCACCACGGCTAGCTTTTTAATTTCTATTTGGAACTAAGCGCATTCGTAACATATTCAGTAGTTACATTGTACCTTCAATGCCGACAAACACACTGCATGAATAAATCTAAATAAATGCAAAATTCTAAAGTGAAAGGTAAACACACTTTTTAACAAGCGTCGTCCTCGCCGTCGCCGTCGCATATGCCTTGGTTCTCTAATGCAAATCAGTTTTTCCCAAAAGGGAAAAATTTTGAGATTGCACCTCCTCACTACCTCCCTTAAGGCGGCGAAATACGAGATACAAAAACCCTGAACTTGTGGCACAACATTGTTTCGTTGCAAGTTTTCGTCGATGTTTCCCGTTTTTCACCTTGTGTGATCAACTTGTCGGGCAACAAAAACATTTGTTGCGCGTCGAAGAAAGTTGTTGCGAAAAGTAGAGCGCGGGTCTACTTTGAGCAACAAATTTTAGCTTTGTTGCTCGTTTTTCATCAAACTCACAACTTGTCGCGCAACAAATTTGCTCGTGCCCTGCAAATCAACCAATCAGCGCGCCGCATTTCTTCAACCCGCAACAAATGTTTTTGTTGCGGGTCAAGTTGATCACGCAAGGTGAAAAACGGGAAACATCGACAAAAACTTGCAACGAAACAATGTTGCGCGATAAGTTGAGGGTTTTTGTATCTCGTATTTCGCCGCCTTTGGACGTGTTTGACATTTAACATTTTGCATGCATCACACAACTTCTAATCGACATCATCAAAACAACTTTACAAGTCAAACAATTCGCCTGACTGAGCACCAATCCCTATTGAACGTTTTGTAATTAACTCGGCTGCATGTTAAAATATAGACAAAATGAAATCTGTTTTTCTCAGAATCGCAAACAATATATAGCTCTAAGAGGGTGTGTATTACAAGAAATGTCTAGAGTTTACCATGGAGGCCCTTTTGAGAAACCTCAAAAAACATCTTGAATGCTCGATTTGTCTCGATACCTTCAACGACCCCAAAACTATATCATGTCTACACACATTTTGCTGTCAGTGTTTGGAGGATCATGCAAGAGCCAGCCACAGACAAGGAAAGTTCCGTTGTCCAGAGTGTCAAGCGCAAATCGACCTGCCTGAAGGAAATCGTTTCGACAGTTTGCCGACCAGTTTTTTCCACAACAGTTTGTTGAGCCTCCTTGCTGTCCGACAGAGTGGCGATGGAGGTAGCATAACTTGTGGCAACTGTACGAAAAGGAGCTCCGATGTTCATTGTTGCTTTGATTGCGCAAGATTTATGTGCCCCGGCTGTTTAAGTGCACATGAAATTATGCGGGCTGCATTCGAGGGACACAAAGTCATGCCCTTGAAAGAATTTCAAACTGAAGATTACGAAACCTTGTTGAAGCGACAACCCTACTGTTCCGAACAGTACCACGAGCGAGAGATCACAAGATTTTCCTGCCTTCCTTGTCAATCCTCTGTCTGTCACGCTTGCATAGTCACTGACCACCGAAACCATGAAGTTATTTTACTTGACCAAGCGGCTGACAACGAGAAAGGCAATATCATGGCAGAAGCTGAAGCCACAAGAGAAAACGAGAAAGCCTTGAAGGATGTGATTCGAAAATATGAGGAAACCATTTCTAAGCTGGAGAAAATTAACTCGGCCAAGGAGAAAGCGGAATCACTGCTCAAACAACTGATCCAAGCGGTTGAGTTTACACAAACTCTGGTACAGAGAAGCTCAAGTTCACATATCATGCAAAATAAGGAAACTCTCAAACACAGATTTCGAGAGCTTCGTGAAATTGAAAAGGCAAAACACCACGAGACCTCATTCATCAAATTTACCGCGGTTTCTGTGGAGGGTTTGAGACTGGGCGATATCACAACCGAGGGCGTTGATGTGAGTCAATGCACTCTGGAAGATCTGGATCAAATTCTTCAGGCTGGTGTAGCAGCAGAATTTTTGTTATGTCTCAGAACACCTGAGGGAGAGATAAGCAACCAGCGTGATCTTAAAAATCAAATTAAGGTGCTCATTGAACCCACTAAAGACGTCACAAATATGAAAGTTAGCGAGGACGCTGAAAATGGTAA
>JAEMPF020011586.1:0-13056 GCA_022496165.2 Catalaphyllia jardinei | reverse complement strand
ACTTTAATTGTCCTCTTAATACAGTGCTCGATAAGAAAGGAGGTATAGTTTTACCGAGAAAATCAGTCGTAGCAACCATCGATTGTTTATGTGCTGACCTCGACCTTGTTGATATTTGGAGAGTAAAAAAGATCCTTCCACGAAAAGCTATACTTGGAGTCAAAACTCGCCGATGATTCTTTGCCGCCTAGACTACTGGCTAATTTTGAATAATTTACGTGATCTGGTGACAACAACAGATATCATTCCAGCAATCAAAACTGATCATGCGGCCATTTCTATATTAAAGGTCCGGGCCATTGGAAAATGAATTGTTCGCTTTTGGATGATGAAGATTATGTTAGAGAGGTAACAGCTAAAATACCTATTTGGCTGATAGAAGGTCAAAATGAATTGACAGACGACAGAAGTATCTGGGATTGGACTAAATACAAAATCAGAGCTCATTGAATCCAGCATTCGAATCGAAAAGCGATGAAAGGAAAAGAAAAAGAAATGAATCTTCAACAGGAATTTGCCAAAGCTAAGCAATTATTTGATTCCGACCCTAATACCAACAATGCCAACGCTCTTAATTCGCTGAAAGAAAAATTAGAATTTCTTGAAGAAAAACTTCAAGGTATCATCATTCGTTCGCGAGCGCGCTGGTGGGAACATGGCGAGAAGAGTACAAAATATTTTCTTAATTTAGAGAAAAGAAACCATGTTAAAAAACATGTGCGGAAACTGAAAACTAGTGGCTCGATTATCACGGATCCTGTTAGTATTCTTTCGGAACAAAAACGTTTTTATCAAGAATTATACAAGCCAGATTAAGAAAGCAAACAATACTCGAGCGGCGGAACATTTCTTGAATAATTTAATATCCCTAGCCTTACAGAACAACAAAGACTATCGTGCGAGGGCAGAATAACTTCAAGCGAATGTGCTAAGGCTCTGGAAACCTTTCAACTCAACAAAGCCCCAGGAAATGATGGTATTCCAATTGAATTTTACAAAAAAATTTGGTCGCTCATTAGCGACCTTTCATTAGGTGTGCGAATGAGTGTTTTCAAAAAGGAGAAATGTCAAGTTCTCAGAAACAGGCAGTAATTACTCTTATTGAAAAGAAAGGAAAAGATCGCTCCTTTTTGGAAAATTGGAGGCCAGTCTCTCTTGTAAATGTTGACGCAAAAATTATGTCTAAGGTTCTAGCGACGAGGATAAAAAATGTTCTACCAGATATTATCCATCATAACCAGAGTGGCATTGTTAAGGTCGCTATATAGGAGAAACTGTACGATCGATCTTTGATATAATGGATTTTACTCTTAAGGATAACATCCCTGGTCTAATATTTTTATAGACTTTCATAAAGCATTCGACAGTGTAGAGTGGAATTATCTTGTTAGCTGCCTGGAAGCATTTTGTTATTGGTCCTGACTTTATTAGATGGGTTATGACACTGTATAAGAATATACAAAGTTGTGTTATTAATAATGGTCTTACAACAGACTATTTTGCTTTGGAACGAGGAGTGAGAAAGGGCGATCCCTTCTCTTCCTATTTATTCGTGGTTGTAGTCGAGACTCTTGCTATAGCAATCCGACAAAATACAGCGATAAAAGGTATCTCGATTGGTAAAGAGGAAACAAAGCTTCTTCAATATGCTGATGATGCGACAGCAGTTATATCAGACAGAGATTCTGCGCATGCCCTTTTCAATCTTCTAGATGTGTTGAGGAAACTGTCAGGTCTTAAGATAAATACATCCAAAACTGAACGAATGTGGGTTGGTTCCTTAAGAAATAACATGTCAAAACCCTTTGGTATTAAATGGAGTGGCGAACAAATCAAAGCCCTTGGGTTCTATTATTCCTATGATATTAAATTGCTGCAGGAAAAAAAATTTATCGAGAGGCTGGATAGCGTCAGAAATCTCTGGTCTTCAAGAGGTCTTACAGTTTATGGAAAGGTGACAGTTATAAAGTCTTTAATTATCCCTAAGTTTGTTTATATTTTGTCACTTCTGCCTGCTCCAAAGGAAATCGTCCAAGAGTTGAACCGAATATTATTTAAATTTTTCTGGAAAGGAACGGATAAGGTAACAAGACTGTCCACGATAAATGAATACGAGAACGGCGGACTAAAAATGATCGATCTTGAAAGAATGATAAAATAATTACGGCTAGCCTGGATAAAAAGAATCTTTGGAGAGAATGACGGAGCTTAGAAAAGCTACCTTAGAGTTTTACTGAAGCACTACGGAGGTCTAATTTTATTTTATTGCAACTACGATGTTAAAGACCATCATGTTCCTTGCCTTTTTTATTCTGAGTTACTTCAGTGGTGGTCAGAATTCCGAGACGGTTATGACACAAAAAGGAGTGGCAACATATAGTATGGAACAGCAAAGAAATAAGAATAAACAATCAACCCATTTTCTATGGAACTTTTTTTGAAAATGGCATAATTTAAGTAAACGATCTTTTATTTGACACAGATACCGCAGATTCCTTTAAGATTATTTCAAGCAAAATAAAAACTACCTTTTTAACTTGGGCAGGGCTTCGTCACTCCGTACCATTATACTTAAAAACCAAGGAAAGCACCCCCTCCAAAATGTCCTTATTGGTAACGATAGATAACAAAGACTTTGATGTGTTAAAAAAGAAATCTAAGGACTATTACACATTAATAAAAAGATTAAAAGCTAAGCTTCCGAACAATTCTCAGTATCTGAGACAAACTCTTAATTTGTCAGAAGATCACTTGAAAAAGATTTTCTGGCTACCGCATAGGGTGTCCTTTGAACCATACTTAAAAGCATTTCAATACAAAGTCCTTAATAATACTATTTACTAATACAAAGTTGTTTAAGATCGGTTAAATCTCAGACGATCAATGCTCGTTTTGTAGATCAGAACCAGAAACCCCTCACCATCTCTTTTTTTCATTGTAGCCTTGTGCAATCCTTTTGGAAAGATTTCGAATACTTTTTCTACCTACTGACAAGGGAATTCGTCCATCTTACTCTGCAAGATGTCATGATTGGTATTATCTATGCAAATTACTCTTTAATGAACTACTTGATACTAGTCGCTAAAGTATATATATGGGATTGCAGAAGAAGTCTGACTCCTCCTATTATAAACGCCTTTAAACTTAAGGCAAAAATTAAGTATGAAACCGAAAAAATTATATGTGTTAATAATAATAATATGGACAAATTTAATAAGAAATGGATTTGTGCTTGCGCTCTGTACCTTAGTCTTCTTATACTATCCTTTTTTGAACTGTATTGACTGTAATGTAACTTTTGGGTAATATGTAGCTATGTAGGCATTGGACAAATATTGTAATGTAGTGTAACCTAGCGTGGTACTGTAAGTAGAGTAAGTAGCTTGCTTTAGAATTGTAATTAATGTATGTATTGTAAATATTATAAGAGTGTGGCAATAAAAGTGTAAAAAAAAAATCACAAGTTCCATAAACGAACTGCAGTTCAGGGTCGCTCAGGCCGTTGTGTTCCAAAAAGTCATTTTCGGCTGCTAAAACTGCGCCTTTTAGAGACCGCTGATTATTTATTCGCCTAAGGAGAGGGTGGAGGTGGAAAGAGAGGCATATTCGACTAGAAACAGTAATATTTAGTTAAAAACCCCATTTAAATTTCATTTTATTGAAGAATCCCTTTTTATAGCTATTGATAAACTTCCTAATTCCCCTTCAATGTCTTCGGACACATATTTCTCTTTTGATGATATTTAGTGCTGGTACATGTCATCTCAGAAAACAAATATTTTTTTAGCTATGATGCTAAGTTACAGATTAATAAAGCCACCGTGGTGCAGTTTCTAGATGAAATATCACAATTCAAGACAAACAGATTGACAGCTTTTGTATTGTTGCCACTTCTTCACTCTTGGCGCCAGTACCTTTCTTTGAAAAACCAAGTATTCCAGTTTGTAGAGCGGGTCTTGCTCGGAACACACATGGTACCCACCTTGCCGTAACTCTTTCCATTAGATTGTTGGGAGTGGATGATCTTTGTGTAAGACAACATATGAGAATTAGAGTTTTAAGACAAACGGATCCAGCGGCATAGGTGTTGCCACGGCGACGGCACGACAGATGCCAGATGGAAGTAAAACCCTCTCACCAAAAGCGAAATTGCTTATATTCAGGCTAGTTTACCTCCGGTTAGCTTTACTTGGTGGTTAGGGCAGCTCTCACATTAACATTTTAAAAAAAAGTCATGTTCTGTGATTAAATTTATTTTATACATACTGAGTTTAACACATGGAAAAAAAAACCGCGCATAAAAATCCGTACGAAGTACACAAATAAGCCAATGAAAAAAGCCAACGAGTTTGAAAACACACCGTTCCTCCAATGAGAGACATGCACGAACGATAGTACTTCAGAGTAGAGGGCAACAAGCGAGGCTCTCTGTAAAAAGACCAATGTGGGAAGAAGTACCAAGGTTTGCTCCGGGGTTTGCTCCCTTGAAAAAGTAATAGAGGACTTCATAGGAAAGCAAGAGAACATAAACATGATAGCAAAGACCGACAGAGACTTAACTCTGCCAAAAAAAAAAATTGAAAGGACTCCTGCTTAACTCAATGAATTGCTAAGCAAGATCGTATTCACTGTCAGAACCAAAGGTGGACATGACTATGAGGCTACATCACTACGAGGGATGATTGCCAGCTTTGAACGATATCGATGACAGAAAATAAAATACAAGTCAGGTACAACAAAGACCTTCCTGAAAAGTCAAGGCCAGAGCTTCTTAACTCTCTTTGGCTAAACAATAGCCTCCATTTCGAACTTCAAGGGATTTAGAAAATTTACAAAATGTGTTGGGGTTATGAAACTCTGATTAAAACAGCGGACGATCTAGAGTTTATAGAGTACAGCGAACGGCAAACGAAAAAGTGAACTAGCGTGAATGTCTCTGAGGTGAGGCACTGTGGAAAGAAATTGATTCCCACGCGCAGTTGTGAGAAAGACCCAGTTGTATTAGAAAAACCTATTACATAGAAAAGACCTGAGAGCATGAAGGAGCAGAAAGCAACGTTTCATTAGGTGTATGTAAAACGAGGAACCCACCCGGGACCTAGCGGAACCTGCCGGAACCACCCGGAACCCCCGGAACCTAACCGGAACCACCCGGAACCTAGTCGGAACAACCCGGAACCACCCGGAACCCCACGGAACCTACCCGGAACACCCTGGAACCTTGAAAGAAAACCAAAGCAATAAAAAAAAATCAAATAAAAGTAATAAAGAAACAAAATAAAAATAATAAAAAGCAAAGAATAAAATAATAAAAATAATAAAAGAACAGGACGGCACGTGACTAACGGAGTGTTTGCCATATCAAAGGTCAAATTACAAAGTAGTTATGACCATGAGTGAGGCGAAAGAGACTACACTATCATCATAGAAGATGAACCTGACGAACATGACGATACTGAAGAACTATATCAGTCAGCTTTCATCAAAACCGAGGAAACGTGTCCTGTTCCCAGGTAGCAACATTTCCTTCTACAAACAGAAATTTTACTGTTTCCTGAGTTCCGTAAGATTGATCGCTTTCCTAAAAATCTGCTCACAAATTTACGGGTTTCATTTAATTTCAACAGTGCTGTAAAGACTGAACGGAACGATTATGACAAGCTAATCGAAATCCTTTCCTTGGTGTAGCGAAACAACTATAACTAAATCAAGTCACTCAGGAACTATTTTTTCCAAGGTAGTTCGTTTTCCTCAAATAATGGTACATATATATGAGACGAGGCTTGTTGAACTGGGTCAGGGTCTGTATGTGCATATTATAAACTAATACGATGTATGGAAGATTGGACGTAAACGTAAAAGTTGAGTGAGGTTGAACTTTTACGTTTATTACCCGCGGCTTTTCACACATCGTCTCTATTTTATTTACGCACGTAAAGCCAGTTAAAGTTAATGTCCGTACGCACCTAAAAATTACGCGACAGTGGAAATACATCGTCTCTATTTTAGGGCCTGTTTACATGGAGGGGGGAACGGGTGCCTCAGCTAAAGGGGCTACCCGGCTAACCGAGCTACCCTGGGAGGGCTAACTTCTCGCACATTTCTTTAGAAAACGCATTGAAGCGTTTCCATGCTAGACAGGGTAGCCCGCCTACCCGGGGCACCCTGTCTACTTGCCCGAGGGACCCGGCTACACGGGATAGCTTTTTACCATGTAAACATGGGCTATCCCGGCTAACCGAGGTGCAATAAACCACGAAAATATGGCGGCACGAGGTGGATTTTTTTCTAGTCGCCATTTTCCAGTGTTATCTGTCGAACAGAGTGGCAGTCAATCTGAAGAGATTAATGTAATGGGTGAGTCCGAGACAGAGAACAGGCCCGTGCCTGTGTAAGAAGCTGAAATAAGATATAAAAAAGCTTCTTTGGTCGGCCATTTTGTTTGTTGTGCTTAGCGGCCGCTCAAAAGATAACTCACGCAGCCCACTAACTGTCCCTGTTAGGTGAGTTGCATGTAAAGGCGGGCTATGTGCTATCCCTTCTAGCCGGGTAGCCCGGTTAGCCAGGGCACCCTCCCTCCATGTAAACAGGCCCTTATTTAGGCACGTAAAGCCAGTTTAAGTTTACGTCCGTACGCACGTGAAAATTACGCGACAGTGGTAATCCTCCTTAAAAGTTGAGCGAGGTTCAACTTTTATGTTTAAGCGCGGCTTTTCACACATCGTCTCTTTTTGATTTACGCACGTAAAGTCAGTTAAAGTTTACGTCCGTACGCAAGTAAAAATTACGCGACAGTGGAAATCCACTTAAAGCCTATTGCGCGTTCAGTATTCCTGTAAAGCTCTTCGCTAGTAGTAGGAATTTAAAACTAAATCAACAACAATATTGTATTCATTGTCCTTTAGTTTTAAAAAATAATTGTTAAGTAGCGATACAAAACTAATTTCGATTCGCCATTCGCGACTCCGCCCACTACGGAATAAGCTTTTAGTTTTTCCCCACAAATCGTCGATCACCTCTGATTTTTTGTTCTTTTCTTGTAATCCTTAAAAAAATCATACAAAAAAAGTGTCTCTTACTATTCAGTACAAATACAAATACAGATGTTTTGATTCTAATGTACAGAGAGCTGACGACAGACGGCAAAAGTTTTTTTTTTTGCTGTTTGCCGTAAACGTCATGCTTAACCCCTTTCTTATCTGATAAAACACCGCACACTAATGACAGGTGTTGTATCAGCTGATAAAACACCCCATAATAACAAGAAATATGTTTATCCATACAAAGTCACTGCACGTTATTTATTGTATTGACCATTTGATGGGTCAATGGTTTTATGAATTATTAATTAGTATCTGAACTATTATTATTCACTGTTGCGAAGCATAAAAAACTCTCTCGTTCGCTGCACTAAAAGCCACCGCACACTAGCCGCGAAATTTTGTCGTTGCACTGCAGATTTTTTGTCCAGATCAAATCGGCTGAAAATTTGTCGGGACATCAGTTTGCCGCACACTAGCAGATATTTTGTCGAGACTAGCCGAGTTTAGGCTTGGGGCCAAGTCGATCTTCGCCATGTTGGGAAAGACGCTTGTTGACGTGACTTTCATGACAATTCCTCATTGGTTGAGGTACGCGCGAGCCCCGAAAAATTGTCTTGGTCCACCGCACAGTAGCCGACAAGGCCCGACAAGAAGTTTTGAGATCTAGCACTGTCAGATATCGCCCGACAAGCCCGAATTTTTGTCGCAGACTTGTCTGAATTCACCGCACATTAGCCGACAAGTAAAGATTTTTTGTCGGCCAATAGCCTTAATGCAATTCGTTAATGAAAATAATAATAATCATAATCACAATCACAATCATAATCATAACACCTTTGTGCGCACTTTCCGTAGATTAATTTTTTTTTTTGTTCAGGCGGAGATTTAGCGGATCAACCTGGTAATGTAGTGGAGCAATAGGGATGTTAGGAAACAATAGTTTCGGGTTCGAGACTAAATGCTCACTTATAAAATTTTGGTTTTTGTTCATTTCGTAGAGAAAAAAAAAAGCTACTTACAAAAAAAAAGTGTCGCGAAAATGCCATCGACCGTTTACGCAACGTTCAGCTGCTTTGCCAAAAGAGAACTGAACACTGGTTACAATATTTGAGAGACAGTCAAAGGGAATATACTTCTATTTTTACCAAGCCAAAGGCGAATAAAAATTTCAGTATAATTTTTAGAGGTGAATATTAAGGACTACAAAAAACGGGTAAAAACTTGAAAAGTATGCAGCTGCAGTTTTAATAATAGGCTTACATGTGCATGGATTATTCATCAATTTACTCTTGCAGGCGCGTAGCGTGGTCATTTTGTTTCAAGTACGCGCAAGTACATATGATCTAAAAACGTAAGTAAACTGAGCAAAAAATACTGCGTTCTTTGTTTCTTGTTCGAAATAGTTGTGTGAACACAAGGAAAGAACAAAGCGCCTTGCCCTTATCTTGAGCAAACTTGGGCCAAATAAGATCTACTATTTTCATATTGTATGACGCTGAAAAAACCTCTGATGGATCTTTTTTCAATTATGTATCCCATAAAGCAAACCGGAAAGATCGATGTGTTCGAATCTACTCTATAATCAGAGCTATCGTGGCTAGAATTGTCAACAACGTTCTTGAAACGTCGCTCCTTTGCAACCTCGCCTTTTTGAATTGTTACACGCTGGCCAAACAACACTATATTGTTTAGTGCAAAAAGTAGAATGCAAAACTAAGCTAGAACATGGTATATCTTTTGTTTTAGTTTTTTATAATTTAATAAAAGTGGTGTTTTTATCACGAAATCTTGGTTGCATAGAATTAAAATGTTAACAATAGAAACAATTGCTAAAAATTTCAAACTTTTCTGGTCACTTCAAGTGCGCACGTGCTTATATGCGTATAGATCTGACCTGGTAACGATCAACGTAATCATTTACAGAATTTACGTTTGATCTTGAAAGGATTTTCGGTCCAAGGGCGCAACAGTAATTTTGCAAACTATCCAACCTTTGAAATATCATAGTATCCTGGACTCAAAGTGATGCCTTCGAAATAAGTGATTATACTAAATCACAATATTAAGGATTGTTCGCTTTTAGGACTCTATAGCTAAGACCAGTGATGCCAATTTGTAATGAATCTATTTATTAAGGTGGTTCCTTAGAAATAAAAGTTACCGATGATTTTTTTTGAAACTCTCCCTGAATGCTCTCTATCAAGTATTGTTTCACCATTCCCGTTTAAGATATGTGATAGGCACAACTTACCCTATTTATGCCTGTACTTGTGCTAATCACGCGCGATATTCATTGGTCCACCTTACATTTTGTGGAAACATCACACTATTTATAACGACGTGGACCTAAAGCGTTCATAAATGACTCGCGGTCATAATTTGCATCACAGAGAAACAGTTTTGTGCACCCTTTTACCTATATCTCTTTTCCTTTACATTTTTTTTCTTTTTTCAATAAAGAGGATAATATGTACACGATTATTATGCAATTAAAAAAAATTCAGGCTACCATGCCCCCCAAAAAGAGCGATCATTTCGCTATCAAGGTTAGCTTCAGGGGAAATTCTTTCGTTGTGTACGTGTCCGCGCTCATTTGCGCGCTTATGACGCGAAAATTGTGCAGTGCACATTAGGGATGCGCAGCGCAATTCTGACGAATCACCTTAATTGTACTTTGAAACAGCAAGAAACACCGAATATCCAAGTGTGATTGAATGTAGAAACCACTGTACAAGTATTTAAAATCTCTCGGTCGTCCCAATCGAAGCGGTATACCGAGACGCTGGTCTCTTAGTCTTTTCTCTTGTTACAATTATATCTTGCACGATGGATTATTATGGGTTTCTAAACGATTATTATTCTTTCGTTGCGACTCACTAAAAACTCACTCTTTCGCTGCGCTCACTTGATTTATGGCAAATCGAGAATAAAAGAAAACCTTCGATCGCACTTTTGTAAGTAAAAAAAAAGCAAATTCTATTTTTGCGGAATTTTTGGCGGATCAATCTGGTATCGCTCGTATTACTCGTATGATTACAGAGCGAATTGGACCCCACCCACTCCTGTAACCATTACTTATCATTTCCCCTATCTGGGTTGGGTAGCTTTTAATTATTTCTGTCTATTTATCTGCGTCTTTGTCTTTGCTAGGAGTTCCGGGCACTTTGAAACGAACGGCTTATTTCCTTGTTTAATCCATTTTGTTTTCTGCAAAAAAAGTGGATGCGGGGAGGGACTAAATCACCTCCAACCGCTCTCTCTGCCCGGTCTTCGTGGGGTGTAACGATGTAAAAAATGTTAATGAGCAGTTAAAGTAACCATACACATTTCTAACGAAGTGGGCAGAAAAACAAATAATTAATTTAAACATCAGAGTAGTTGGAAAAAAAAAATGCAGAAAACTTGTAATAAATTCCTCCAGGAGCCCATTACCCGGAGTCTTCATCTTCCATGCAAGCCCATTGCGTGAAAGCCTAAATATTCTAAAGTATTCTGGACTCGCATATGTCATTGTGACGCAACAGAATCTTAGAGTATTCAAGGCGCACACAATACATGACGTACGCCTGGAATATTCGTATCGAATATGGTGGAATACGCTCCGTTCACAATCGTTTGTGGATTTCCGCTCAAGTATACCACACATCTGTCGTACTCCTAGAATATAGTGACGAACCCTTTGTTAAAACAAAAACATTTATGAAAGAAGGTAACAGTGCGGGTGCATATAACAAAATTTAGACTGAATTCAATGTCTCTGCGATCCGCGCGTGTATATACGTTTATCCCTGACTACCTGGGGTGGGTTGTTCGAAGCCTGATAAAGCTAACTCAGGGTTAGCGAGAATTTTGATTTCAGTTTTGTAAGTTTCCTGTGAGGTGCTCTGTTATATTGTTTGACTGCAGTTTCAAGCTGTCTTAATCTCAAGACAGTAATTTCCAAGCAGTTATTTTAACTGCAAAAATGGAGTCAAAATTTTCGGTTCAAAATAACCCCCTTTCTGGAGTTATTTTAACTCTTTTGTGGGAGTTATTTTAAACCCAATATCGAAGCAACTTTTACTCCTAATGTGAAGTTATTTTTACTTCTCTCGGAGTTATTTAAACCCCGAAATTGGAGTTAAAAATTCAGGTTCAAAATTACTCCTTTTTCGGGGTTATTTCAACTCCTAAATTTTAACTCCAAATCTGGAGTTGAAATAAATCTTCACATGGGGTTGATTTTACTCTAATTGGAGTTATTGTAACTCCAAGAAATAATCTCTTTTGAGGGTTGCTTTCACTCCAAATGTGTCAACTCCACCTGTACTGAACTCATGGATTTTCAGTTAGGAGCCGCAATATTACTCCTCCGTAGCTGAAAAGGAACTCGCGCATGCAAATTGAAACTACATGCACATCATTGGCTAAAAAGAGTACACATGTGCTCAGAACTAAACCTATGTTTATTAAGGCATAAGAAATAATTAAACACACATGCATGATACATATATTATTTCTTTAAGATAAATTTATAGCTATAATATTACGTTAAAATCTGAAATTCAAAAATATAATCCTTATTTTTTTATAGCAATAAAATTTCTATTAAACCTTATATCTTATCAAAGACTGAAATCATCCAAAAGAACATGCAAAAAACTGACAACAATAAATTTTCTCCATAAAATCTTAATTGAATTTGTGTTTCAGATTGTGATTGTTATAAAATTTGAGTACTGTTACATGGAAATTTGCTTACTTTTGTCACAATGAAATAGAAAGTAGCCATGACCTATTTATTAGTGTGGGTTAACATGATGGTACCCAAAGCTTTATTCATCCATTTACTTTGCCCCTGTAATTTTAAGCATGGCAAAATACATCTATGTATTTATAGGCTAGTCAGACATCTTTTTCTTGTATTACAACAAAGGTACATGCTACATATATGTACTTTTGCCGATGGGAAACTTAACACACTGCATTTGCATCATTTGCAAGAGTCACAGTTTGGCTGGAGGAATGGTCTAAGTTAGGATTAACTAAACCAATAGAACTTTAACTATCAATACTTTTTGGTGACATTAACAGCAAAATGCATGTTAAATGCTTAATCACACATTAATTAGTCAAACCTGTGATCTAATACTGTACATGTATATAATAAATAATGATGACAACATACAATTCCTGAGCCAAAAGCATCTTCAAGAAATGGGTACTGCTTAATCAGAAGGTATGCACATGTTCCCTTTCTGCCTTGGTTGGAAACATGGTGTGTATCCTTATGCTGGAACATATATCTCTCGTCAACTCATTTCTTTTATAGTGCCTGGGTCACTGCAGGGGAAAACTGAAAAAAGCACCTTTTGATATTAATATACATGTAATTCTTAACTAAATAAATTACCTCTCTTTTATAGGACACAAGCTTTTTTGTAAAGAATTAGTACATATGCTAGATGTAAACTAGGTGCATGTACATGGACCATTACAAAAAGGTTTGTCCTACCACACAAGGTACAGTATATGTAATGCAAGTGTCCTCTGAAACAATAGCAACAGCAAAAAATGAATTACTGACACAAAGAATGGCAGGTGGCAAAATGAGATGCACTTTTTTACAAGCTTGATCTATGTGATTTAATAATGTTGTGGTCACTCATCATGGTACACATGCTTTAAGATCTTGCCAAAGTTACACCACTCACAAAATGCACCAGAATTAAGATCTCACAAAATCAGTCTCTACAACAATTGGCACCACTAGTACTCAATTGATCTTGACAGAAAAGAGTGGGAGACTAGGCACTGTGCATGGCCTGGCTAACTTGTTTGTGTGGGCAAAATCAATAACAACATGATGCAAATAAGACAATATAATTATGATAATGGAGGTATACTCACAGTAGATTAACCAGCCAGTGTGAACCCCTTTTGGACCCTGAATCAGAAGGTGCATACTTAGAAAAAACAGGAAGTGGTGATGGTGATGCAGATGATGAAAATGGTGATGCTGATGATGCCAGTG
>JAEMPF020011585.1:10546-13058 GCA_022496165.2 Catalaphyllia jardinei | reverse complement strand
GTGAATGTTTTATGCTTCTTTCTCCTTATTATTTGTCCTATTTGAGTATGTCAAGAAGCAGGCTCGAGCTAGTCCCATAGTTATCCTTTACAATTACTCTAGCTGCACGGTTATGTAACTTTTGTATTTTGCCACTCAGTTGACCACTTAAGCCGTCCCAAACGAGGCTACAGTAATCAAAATGAGGTTGAATTAAGGAGTTATAGACTATTACCGTGGTAGATTGGAAGATAAGAGGCCTGATACGTCTAAGGGCACCTATAGCCGAAGTTACCTTCTTACACAATTCGTTAACATGATTAGACCAGAAAAGCGGAATGTCAATAATGAGACCTAATGATCTGGCGCGACCAACTTTGCTGAAAACTTGGTCTTCTAGTTTGATGTTTATTTTGTTTTGGCTTTCCGCAAGAAGCTTCTGGGGAGAGCCAATAACCATAAATTCCGTTTCCGCGACAAGACTAAGCCTCATTGGCTTTTAGCCAACAGCGAAGGTTCAGCAGTTCTAAGTTAGTCTCTTGTTCAGGGTCAGCTAGAAAGGAGCTAGAAATGGTAATATTTGTATCATGTGCTGTATTAAGGCAGTTTGGAACATCATTTATATAGATTAAGAAGAACAAAGGTACGAGAATGCTACCCTGCGAGACACCGCATCCTAGTTCGCTTGAACTAGACAATAGGGAAGGGAGGGGAGGGAAAGGGAGGGGACGGAGAAGTGGTAGAGAGAATGGACCGGGGGTTTTTGGCATGAACCAACCTTTTTCTTTTGACTTATGACTAAAGCTTTCGTTTTCGAAAGATTACCCCTTAAAAATTATTCTTACATGCTAATCCTTATTTAGTATTGACTGATCTTTCAATTTTTGTGTTTATACATTACCCATTATACAGAGAGGCTGATTTCCTGTCCAGGTGCCATTTTCCAAGCATTTACGTTCTGTGGATCCTTTAAGCCAATATCCCTGCTTACATGTATAGGAAACATGGTTTCCTTCCCAGAGTTGCTGTCCGTGAGCAAAACCGTTTTCCAGGCTTTTTAGAGGGGGACAAATTCTACGACCTAAAGTTAACAGAGCAACAGTGTGCATTGATAATAATAATAATAATAATAATAATGATAACAATAATAATAGTTTTTTGAAAAACCCAACTTTATTCAACTGTTCTATAATAATAATTATGCACTGTAAATTAAAAAGTCAAAATCAAGTAGTTCATACAATAATAATAATAATAATAATAATAATAATAATAATAATAATAATAATAAATTTTTAATAAAACTTAATTTAAAAACTCACAGAATTTATTTAAAAACTCACAGAATTACGTTTCCTCCGATTACGGATTATGCAAATTAGGAAAGAACACGAAAAGTATCCAAAGTTAGGCGACATTTGCTTATTTACATTGAAAATCGTTCTGATGCAAGACGATGAGTGACGATTAACATTCAGAGAGTTAATTATATTGCTATTTTAAGGAAAAAAATGAAGTTACATCGGCAAATTACGAACGAATTAATTGGTCAGGAAGAAATTGAATTGTTCATAAGCTTACATTTAAGAGCAAATTAAAACCACGAAAGGAAAGTAAAACTGCCAGTGAAATTAAAACATCTCAGCGATATTTGTCGTCAATAAATGGAGGAAGCACGGTAGAAAATTTGGACTTACCGGCTGCTCTCCTTGATCACTTATTGGCAAAGTGTTTTATAGAGTTTGCAGCGAAGTATACAGAGCTAGAGGTTCCTTTCCGAAGGCAGGTCTCGTTTCACTGTCATTTCACCATTCAAAAGGCAATTGGTGACACCGAAGCAGTACAGCAGTCAACATCAACAAATTCTCTTGTTGTAACAGAAGCTAGTTTAAACTTCTTCACGGACCATCAGATTTGAACAGCCGAGCGGATTATTATTTTCCGATGAGGACATTCGCAGCATCTCTGAGCGCTAGTTCAAGATCTTTAACGGGTCAGTAACTATAATCCAGGAACCTCAGAAAAGGCGAAGAGTTTTCATCCAAAGTGACGACGAAGAGTAGTGCTGATTCCGTTTAAATTGTATTTTCTTTTGCCGACACGGCTGCTTTGAGCAAGTTTGAAGAACTTTTCTGTGGGAACTGACGTTTGGCGGTTGATTTTTGAGAATGTCGATGAAAATTCTCTCGTGACATACTAACACAACTGTACTGAAATACTTTTGCAGCCGTATTGATCATTGTTTTCCAAAAACAAATATATTTTCTTGACGGAGTACGCGTTAGTTCACTGAATTCTGTTATGCAGTTTGACGGTTTGGAAAGATGAATAAATAGATAAGCGCGCGCATCACCGAATGTGAAGTAACGACTTCCCCTTGAATTTAGATTTTTTTTCCTTTAGAACTGTTTTGTTAGCCATATAATAATACTAAATATAATAAAAAGCTATAAAAGCTAATAGGTTTCGTACTATACTAGACCAGTTAGTAAGCAGAGTTATATACAATATATCGATTAAGATAGTCCGGCAA
>JAEMPF020011585.1:5546-8046 GCA_022496165.2 Catalaphyllia jardinei | reverse complement strand
TGTATTTATTTACATTATCGTAAAAATAAACAGCGGGACACATCGTTCGAGTTCGCCTCAATTCTCTCGACTCTTGACCTTTACCAAAATTTAATCACGGCTTGAATCATTCGAAAATTCATACAGCTCGTCGGTTTAGTGACTTTTAGTGTCTTCTTTTTCTTTTTCGGCAATCGAGTATGGCTAAACCTGTATGAGCGGCCACTTTCGGTAAATAGCTATTTTCTTAAGAGAGACTTCTATAATTACAGGTAGCTTCTGTTTATAAAAACGTTCGTGATCGTGCGAGAATTTATTCAATTAATGTAGAGCATTTCTACGATACGATATTAAGTACTTAGGTCAGAATTCAAAGAATAACTTGACACGGTGCAACCGACCACGAAACGGCCTTAAACGCCAGATGTTCAAAACGGGAAGGGGGGGAGGGGGGGCTGCTATGTGCAAAGGTTGAGAAATTTTCGTCATCTCAGGGTACAAATCAAGGATTATGGTCTCACTTAGGGAGTTGACCACGAAACATCCCCATTTTTAGCTGTCAAAGTATCGTTCAGGGTGCACTAGAAGAAATGACAATTAAAAGAAACGTTCTTATTTATTAATTTCACGGTTTTTAGGCTTGATTTCTGCACATGCTTTGATCCAATTGTATGACAAGATTTCAAGTGCACTTGACGACAAGAAGGTAACTTTGGGCCTATTCATTGACCTATCTAAGGCCTTTGATACGGTAAATCATGAAATTTTGCTCGATAAACTAGAACATTATGGAGTACGTGGTATTGCTTTACAGTGGTTTAAAAGTTATTTTTCTGGTCGGAAACAATTTGTGCAATATAACAGTTACAACTCTTCTTTATTGCAAATTACCTGCGGAGTCCCTCAAGGATCGATTTTAGGTCCCCTGTTATTCTTAGTGTATATAAATGATTTATGTAGTGTATCAAAGGACTTAGAGATGATATTATTTGCTGATGACACTAATATTTTCTATTCGCACACTGATGCTTCGTATCTTATGGAAGTTGTAAATTTAGAACTGAAAAAGATAACTTGTTGGTTTTATACAAATAAGCTATCAATCAATGTTAAGAAATCTAATTTTATCATATTCAGACCGAGACAAAACAGGCAAACACTTGATCTAGCTTTTAACATAAGTAATTATTCGATTGATCGGGTTAAGGAAACTACCTTTCTTGGTGTAATTTTGGATGAACATTTAACATGGAAATCACATATACATAATGTTGCACGGAAAGTGTCTAAGGCCGTAGGTATAATTTATAAATCAAGTTTTTGCCTTGATAACTCTTCCTTACAGATACTTTATTTCAGCCTTATCTACCCATACTTATTTTATTGCGTGAGCGTCTGGGCATCAACTTACCCATCAAACCTTAGAAGATTAATCACACTTCAAAAGCGGGTCATAAGAATTATGTCGAGGAGTGCTTTCGATGCTCACACTGACCCTCTATTTAAAAATTTAAAAATTCTAAATCTTGAGAGTATCTACAAATTTCAAGTAGGTAAATTTATGTATCAATACAGATCTGGCTTACTTCCTGATAGCTTCAATAATATGTTCTTGGTGACACACCAGGTGCATTCTTATGGCACTAGAAGTTCAAAGTTTTTTCATTTACCACAGTGCAGAACCAATGTAAGAATGTTCTCAATTAGTTTCCAAGGTCCTAAATTTTTTTATTCTCTGAGTTCTGAAATTCGTAATGCAACAAGTACCGCTTCGTTTTGCCGTAAGCTGAAAGCATTCCTCTTATCTTAAATATTTATTAAAATATATTTATATATATGTATCTTTTTTTTTTTCCCTCTTTCTCTGTTTTTAACCTAATTATGATCAATATGACTATCTAATTTATCATAAGATTTTTACAGTAGCTCTGCCATTTTTCCTCATAAAATTAAAATTCTGTTCTATTTATTTATCTGAGGGAGCCCATTCTCTATAAGCCTGCTGGCTTCTTTTGGGCTTCCTCGCCATGAGATTGTAAACAGTAAGACTTTTTTTTTTTTTTTTTCATTTTCTTCTCTCTCTTGTACCCCTTATGGCGAATAAATAAATGAAAAAATGAAAAAAAAAATGATCTCTCGATTACGCGAGTCGGGTCTACAAGTGCCCACGGGATCCTCTCTTGAACAATAGCTAGTAATTGAACCTATTCCGTTTTAAGTGGTATCTTTTAGGGGTGTAATGAAGCTCAGGCAACGTCCACAAAGTCTCCCGTAGGAGTTAAATTCAAATTTTCCGAAGAGCATTCCTTGCAGCTTTTTTATATGGGAGCTCCCCCCGGGTTTCCAACGGGAAGTGATGGAGTGAAGGAGTGATGGAGCGAAATTAGGCCCACCACTATAACTTGGAAAATAATAAATATTTTCTAAGTTAAAAATGAAAATTGAAAATATGTACTATAAGGATTGCCAAAAAAATATACTAGCTAGAGCTACGGTAATTTTGAGCTATCATAAGAATAAA
>JAEMPF020011584.1:0-13058 GCA_022496165.2 Catalaphyllia jardinei | reverse complement strand
ACGTACTTTGACGGGGCATAAAAATTCGAGGATTTAACCAAATCAAAAAATTTTTGCGCCAAAATACCCAACAAAATAAGCTTTATTGTTTTAGCGAATAAAAATTTTGGTTTTAGGTGCACTTTAAAAAAACCTGCTTAGAAATTGAATTGGAATTTGCAGTTTCGGATTTTGCAAAGGTAGAAAAGTTAGACAACTCTGAAAAAACCTCGAACACGGATGAGAGCCAACATCAAACTTTTAGTCCAGATACCTATATCTGGTTTACCTTATTCCTGAAATTATGTCTTAATGAGTATTAAATGAACAAAAAGATTGCCTCAGATGAATGGCTACCTTGTTCTGACCTGTTGCGACATGTTGAATGTTGTTGGCTCCAATTTGACAATTTTAAACTTAAGGCAATAACACCCAACATGTTGCAACACGTCCCAACTGGGTGGCCAAACTCCTACAGCATGTTGAGTCCAACAATGTTGCGTTTAATTGCTGCGATATCGTTTGGCCGGGGCTTCAACACGAAGGCGCGCGATAAAAATATGTCTTCCCTAGGAAAGCCAAGGCTCCTTTGGCTTTTCATCGTTGACGTGCGCGGATCAAATTCGGAATGGCGAGAGATTTGAATACACGAAAGGTAAGCTGTAAGTAAATTGAAGTCTGTTCCTTTTACTTAGCCCTTCACATATGACTATTTTATTAGACGAATCTTTAATCGAGGAGCTTACCGGTTGGCTGGTTCAATTTGACGGCAAGAACTGAAGACTTTTCTTGCGAGAAGAGGAGATATTGTAGTCAAAACTAAAAAAATGGACTTAAAGAAAAGTAGCTCCATAGTGTTTTTTTCTGACCGTTTCTGGTTAAGTTTTATTGTTTTGGACGTTTATAACAAATACTAAGCGTTTCTTGTTGTACTCTTCGTCGTCCGCCATCTTAATTGTTTGGGTGAGTTCAAAATTACGAGGATGCCCCGTTATAGCGCCTCCGTGTTTAAAGCGTTAACTCTACGCAGCAACATCGAATACTAGTGTAAGTATATCATTGCATGTAGAGGAAATCTCAAAATTTGTATTTTTTGCGGCCGATTTTTTGTTTTTGCTTTCATGAGGCGTTACTCTCTAAGATTTTTTTTTTACTGTTACTCGGCTTTGCCCCAGGAAAATCTCACTTCTAGACTTTAAAGCGACTTACAGTAGTGTTCCTTACATGTCTGAAAGAAAAATGTACTAAATCGCTTTTACCGTACGTGTCGTTGTATTGCATTAATATATATGGAGATGAAGAACTGACCTCTATGCTTTTGCCTATACCAAATTGTGCCTTTCGCTCTTGACGCTTAAATAGTATTAAGTACAGTATATTAAGTGCAGTGCAACGACTCAGACCCCTCTATCCAGAGTCCACAAGGTCAATTTGTCTTCATACAAGCTGAGCTAAGAATTACATAGTACGGACGATTATTACAAAGTGCGACAGCGATAATTTTTTCATTTATTTGAATTCTCGACTCTGAAGAATTATGAAATTTCAAGTTTTTAACATATCTTATTTGAAAAAATTAACTGAGTAGTGACAAGAGTTTTTCAAGGTAGTTGTCATGGTAGAGCATCACACCGGTATCGCGGAGGTCATGGGTTCGAATCCCGTTGAAGCCCTGATTTTTTTTTTTTTCAGGCTTCTTCTTTCCAATTGCTTAAATTGGAAAATTTACTGCGAGGATCATACTTCACTTGCATTATTTGAAACAACAGAAATAGGAAAGAATAATCTGTACGCTACAAACGTGTTCTTTTAGTCTTATTTATGGAATCGAATAATTTCAAAACGTTCAATTTGAAAGCCGCACAGCTGGTTTAAGCCATTGTCTCGAGTTTTCTTTGGAAGCTTATTTCATCTTCCTTTGCATCAGCATAAATGAAGTTTGGAACATACTTGTTCTAGTGCTTGACAGGTTAATCAACTTTCCTGTTTTCTCACAGAGTCCTTTCAACGAATTTCTGACTTGTTTTGTAAGCAATGATGAATGTATTGTGAAACGAGTCATTTTTTGGGGGAACAAAACATTTGAACACTACAATAAATGTGAAAATGAGAGCCGGTGTTCCATGAATTTATTTAGAAACTGCGTCCTTGAAGAAAGTTGACTTGGTTTGCGCTAACCCATGACGCTGTGTGCATCAAAAATATGCATTGCTGGCTTACTCTTTAATAATGCTGAACCAAGTATGACTTGAGTAGCAAAATCGTAACGTTTTGAAAGGGCATTCTAATATATACCAAGAGTTTGAAAATGAAAATTAGTATTAAAACATTTAACATTTTAGAAATTACGTCTGGAAAAATTGACTTGTTTGGAGATACCTTGACATTTATGATATTACCACCGGGTATTAGCATTTTACAAATGTCAGATAAGAGTACTGTTTTACGTGGATTAATTTGACGGTTGTTACTTTAGAACAATAGTGAACAGATAAAAGTGTCGTAACAATACAGTAAAGCCCCCAATTAAGGCAGGCTCTGGTACAAGCTGTAAAACATCTGAATCTCCTTCGGTTTCCTACTTCAACTACTTAACTTGAAACAATCTCTTTTCTGCTGAAGTGGATCAACAGTAAGGCTTTTTTGCTTGTTAATTTTAAGCAAGGAAGATATCATTAATTATTCATCACGAAGTGTGCGTATTCAAATTCAGTAATCAAACTGTCTCTCGTCCACTTTTGTCCAACCAGAAAGAATTAATCCTGCAGCAGAACTCTATAGAGACTGAAGCGTTCGCTCCCAGTAAAAAATCAACAACATCAAAACAGGTAAAATGGGTGTAAATTATCAAATACTCAATTTTCTGCTGTACGAACTGTATTATTGTCGAAGTATCTAACTAGTCCAACCTTACTTCCCAGCGTTTACCACAGGAGAAATTAAGTCGCAGTTTGCAGAAGCAAGACAAACCCTTCTGGTAAGCTCTTCCATTTATTGCAGAATTGTGATATGTTTTTGGCGATTTAGAGTTACACATAAAATGTTTACAAGACAAGACAACACAAGATTTATTTGAACTGTAACATTAACTAAATAACTAATTGAACAAGAAATAAATTAAAAATACATACAGTTGCTGGTCACCCAAAATAACTAAAGAGCTAAACTAGTTGAGTGACCACCATTTATTAATTGAAAATAGATATACAGTGGTGTCGCTTCACATTAATTAGTTTTTGCCTAAGTATTCAGACTTGGTGATGGATTTTCCTCTTTACAGAAGGCATCGGGAAAGGTTGTTCAAAACAAATTCGGTTTTAATGCTAAAGGCATCAAATGTATTTCAACGATTTATCTGTAGTGTATGGGTTAATAGAATGTGAAAATAAGACCTCATTCCCAAGAATTAGCCAGGTGTATGTGCAAGGTATACCGATCATTTTCTGTCTCCTTGTTATTTATTGTCTGATAACGGTTATTAAATACGACTGTTGAACTGGCAAACATCAGTGTTAGAGTAATGCCAAAGAAAACGTACCGGATAGCATAATAAATGAAACGCTTTTATTCGCGAAAGAAAGCTGTGAATAACCACGCATCTTCGACTACATGAAGAGCAGTTAGTTCAAGCTAATTTCACTCGTATTTTTCTCGGAGGTTTACTCCATTTTCTTTTGCATCAGCGTGCATAATTGTATGTACTTTGGATCATACGGTCTTACGTTCCGGGCAAGTTAATTGATTTCCTTAGTATCTCACAGGCTCTATCTACACATTGCTGATGCACAACATTCATATATTGCCCATGCTGTAACAATGACTTATTTTTTGAGGCAACATTCATAAACTACGATAAGTTTGAAAATGTCAATATATGTTACAACATTAAAGATTTTAGAAACTACATCTGAGAGAACTGTCTCGTTTGGGCTAATCTTTGACAGCTTATAATATTAGAATTTTAGAAATGACATCTAAGAATATTGTTTGGCTGGGTTAATTTGACGGTTTGACAGTTTAAAACAGTAGTGGGTAAATAATAGTCTCACATAAATATAATAAAGACCAGAACTGAGACAGGCGCGGAGACAAGGTGTAAAACACTAAGTTTCCTTTAGTTCTTCGAACAATGTGTAAACAACGAAATTTTAAGACGAACGAGAACTAAATTTCTTTGATCAATCACTATGCTGCTAAGGAGGAATCTACCGTTACGCTCTCTTTCCTCTTAGGTTCAACAGGTAAAATATCATTAATTGTTCATCACCTTCTCCTGCGTATTTTAATTAAACAAACTGCATGTTGTCTACTTTGATCCTCACAGAATGGGAAGTTATCCTGTAGCAGGAATTTTTAGTTTGAGACGAACAATTTGCTTCTAAGAAAAATACAACAAAATAGGTAAGATAGACCCTTATTACCAAGTAATCAATTTTCTTTCATTGTAAATGTATCGTGGAGGTTCTAACATTTTGTTCATCGTTTCAGCGTGGTTGGTTTACCACAAGACGAAGACACAATTTGCACATAGAAGGCAAAGCCTTCTGGTAAGTTATTCTCAATTAACACTTTTTAACATTGGCTGTGTTTTCACGACAACCATTGTCCCGCTTAACATTCCCGAAGGTGTTTTGTTGACAGACTTTGTTAAGCGACTTCAAAATGTTAGGTAGGCGTACTCTGGGTCCTTAAGTCGCTGTATTTTTTTATTTTTTTTTTTAATACCATTTTCACAAGCAATTACAGATTCACTACAGTTACATAACAATACAGTCGCTGTAACTTAAAAGCGACTTAAAGTGACTTAAGGGGATTTAAGACGACTTAAGAAAACTTCGCCCAAAAAGTCAAGCGATTTAAGGCGACGGCGACTTAGGGCGACTTAAGGCGAGTTAAGGCCACTTTAGACAACACAACATAAGGCAACATTCTACTTAGATGATAGAGTATCAATTCATCAAAGTCTCTACAATTATTTCTTTCCAAAAATCTTGTCCATTGATATAATAATTATGATCACAATAATATTATTTCACAGTATTTAATTGCTATAATTTATGTCAGTGTCAGATGTCCATGTTTCAAGCCACAAGAGCTCACAAATGCTAGACTGGAATAACAATAACAACTAGTATACCTAAATGGTAATAATGCTGCCGAAGGGGAGAACAACTTTAAGTATGCTAACAGTTACCCTGTGAACTGAACTGTGAAGAATTCATTTGCACAACATATTTGAATCGTTATGCTAGGGAAATCAATTTAAATTCTTATTGGGTTGGGTGCTTTGTGGGAGTGAATAGATATTGCTTGCAAGTGCCCTTTTCTTCACAAGAATTTGAACTTAATACACGTTTTGCAAGCAGAAAAATTAATTGTTGCGGAGTGAGCGTAGCGGGCGAGCAGCAACATAATCAGGATTTAAAATTGAAAGAATATGTAAAAGGAGTACGAATTCTCGAATTTATGACTTTTTACCAGAATGCATTGCATTTAACAATCAGATGAAGAGAAATCATCGTTACTAAAACTAGTAGAATAATTAAAACAAACGGAAAGTGTAGAACACACTTATTTCATATATGCTACGATCTACTCCTTTTCATCCGAACATGAATTGAAACTTAAGTTTTAGCATTTTCACACATCCGGCGATGCCGGACGCGTCTTCGACAATGTCAATACTCCAGAGACATTTAATGCGTACCGGTACAGAATTTATAAGTGAGATTTCTGCAGCTACAATTTTCACATCTTTATAATTTCCACATCTTTCGATTTCCATCCTTTTGATTTTCTGGTAAAGGAGAGCTAGATGTAAATCGTATGTGTATGTGCTTTATTGTCTCGATCCCTTGTCACGGTATCCGGTCATCTCGCCACCAGGGAGTTTCGCCTCCAAGAAACCATCTCGTCACCAACCAACACGCCACCAAGAAACCATCTCGCCGCTAAGTACAGTACTCGAGGTGAATAAGCTGTTCGAACGAGAGTAAAGTAGTCGAGATGGAAAAGCTATTCAGACGAAGTTCGTTTGCCTGTCTGTATGCAAATTACATGTCGTAGGTGACCTGATTTGATAAATGTTCCGTTGTCTTGGGCAAGCGACATTAAAATGCGCGTATGTTTTTTTTTTTTTTTTTTTTGTGGCATGGTTTTCAAAACAACACAGGTTGCGCTCTTGTTGTTATTTTTTAACTTTCTTGTTGTGATTGTGCAGTAGTCTTTGCCTTCGTAGCTGATTACTTATTTATTAATTAATTAATTTATTTATTTATTTATTTATCTATTAATTTATTTATTTATTTATTTATTTTGGACATCTTATGGCTACCGCCGGTGCAGCACAACGTTCAACGTAATACGAACTGTGTGAGTGTTTTACACAACTAAACAAGGTAGAACGAACTTCAGTCTTTTCGGCTTGTGGTTTAATGTTATTGGATTATTGATAATCGGTAATCTTTGGACCGGTGACCGTTGTCAGACCTCGCCATCGATTCGTCATGATGCATGAAGTTGATGCATACAATTTACACACCACGATTTGCCACAGCTTTAAGAAACAAGTAAGCACATGGTTCACTGCGCATCCTAAATCATCCATTTGCGCATAACCACAATTCCTTGCGCCATATCACTGCGCATCCTAAAATATTTCCGTTCGCGCATACCACTGCGCATCCTAAATCTCCCATTTGCGCATAACCACAATTCCTTGCGTTTGGTAAGAAAAAGTGATTGCAACCCCCTATAAAGTAATCTTCTGCTGATTAGAGAGCTGCCTCGCTCGTTCGCTTCAGGCTAACTCGCTGCGGCAGCAATAAAATGTAATCAAAGTAATTATAGTGTATCCAGGGCAAACACAAAATAGCCATTAAACATACAGCAAACAACGTTGCTTGTGGAGGGAGACCTCGCGGTTTTCATCAATTTCTATTGTAGTTTTCCAGGTTAAGATGTTTGATTGTCATAATAAATTTTCTCCTAAGACTTTGCAGTTTTGGTTAAATTTCTAAGGCTGTTTCCAATCACCCGCAATGTCCCACTCATTATAATGCGTTGATCAGTAACAGTAAATTGAGCATTACAGCATACATGTATAATGTAAAACACCAAAATGCACAATATTTATCTACTCATCAAAAGAAAGGCATAATATTTATGTATTTCTTTTCATGAGTTTATAAATAAGACCATTATATAAAATTTGTAATGTAAACAATAAATAAACGACAAAAAGTCATGATATTTCACAAATGACAGCAACGGTTATCTTTGTAAATTATCTCCAAGATTCTTGCAGCTTGCACTGTGAATTTTTGCACGAAAGTTTGGTAAATTATATGCCATTCCAATGGCATCAAACAGTGATTGCTCCAGTGATTGCTCCTGGAACCCAACCAATTTGTTCTTCCCTTTCCCCAGTGAGGCAGAACACTCCAATACCGTAACGAGTACCGTATGCCAAGGTCTTTCTCAATGAAACTTCTTTCCCTTGATCATTGGCCACTTTTTTGGCTCCTGGAAACTTCGAACGTTCCACTGACATTAGAGTTGAAGGTTTTCACTGTTTTAGGAGGTTCTTTCTTAATGCAATCGCCAGCCTCATTGGAAACCAAGCATTCCAAGCTTTCAGATCTGGTACTACTTTCCACCTCGCTGTGAAAACAACGGAACTACTTTTCTGGGAGATGGTAGCATTGTAGAATTTAAAGCGGTGGTCGACTTCCATAATATCATTAACAATCTTACATTGGAAAATCACGGCAAGCCGCCATTTTGATTCTCCCAGAACTCCTTGCCAGCCTGTAGCTAGTTTCCATGCTATAGAGGAGCGCGCGCGGGGAAAACATACGTCTCGCCCGTTTTACATAAAGATGGCCGATCTGTGAGAAAGGTAAAACAAAAGAAATACCTCTGTGCCTTCTTTCTCCGGAATTGCTTTTCGTTCACCAATATAAGCAGAGAGCCAGGCAATGGACACAAGATGGACTGCTTCTGAAGGTATAGATTGATATCTCACTCCACGAGGAAAAAGCACGTGAGTTGTGTTTTCGTTAAAATGTTTCGCCACAGTTCTTGCATAGCCATCAAATGTGATGTACATCCATCACGTACGGTACATGTAAACTCAACATTTGCCCGACACGTGTAATTATGCGGATTTGACTTACGATTCATTTGCCGGGGTCATGAGGTGAAACAAATTTCTTTGAGCTTTGGCTGTTAGTTGTTGTTAAGTTCATCTATCAAGTTAATTATGAAACCTGTGCAAAGAGCAAAGTTAGTGCAGGTTTCCACGGAGTTGTGGAGTGGATGTGGAGTATTATCTGGTATTATTGTTCATCTCCTTCGTGCATTTGGTTAGGATATATCTATCAAAGATTTGGCAAAATGACAGATGAAGGTTGGTTAAACACAGTAATACTTTGCTTAGGCCTTTTACTTAAGTGTTAGTTAATAGTGAGTATTTCAATCGTTATTACTAACATCTTGTGAAAAATAAATTGTGCGGAGACTAGAATCTTGTTTTTGGTGTCTCTACTAGAGCCAATTACCAAAAACGACTTGTCACAGATATTTAATCAGGACGTGTTGGAGTTATGATCATGCTGTCATGTACCTTACATGATTCCTGCAAACAATTATCTTTGGTACAGGTGCCCCAGTGCGTCCTGGCCTCTCCTACGTCTTGTGGCAGAAGTTCACCAGGCTCATCAGCACCTTATTAAAGGGGTATTAGGGAACTTAAGCACCGGCCGTTTTAGAGGCAACGGCAACTTTAGCGACCGAAAGAGCCTGGGAAGAGCACAACGTCGTTCCCGCCAAAATATAAACGTTAAGCAGCGAGTTTTGCGGCAACGACGTCAGTAGCAAACTCTGTTCGCTCTTATTAAAATTAGCTGTGTGAAAGCATGTCATCCTTCAGTGAAATGAGAAACCTGCTTCTTTTTATGTACGACAGTAAAATCATCAGTGACGAAGAATTTTTGACCTTCTACGAAAGTTATGGTTCCAAGAATCCAGAATTCCCGTACAGCTCCTACCCAAAGTTTGATTTCGACCAGATGGATGAATCTGAGTGTTTAGCGGAGTTCAGAGTGCGAAAACAGGACATACCATTTTTGGCAAATGTTCTTGAATTACCAGTCACCATCCGCTGTCCACAACGAACGTGTGACCGAACTGAAGGGCTTTGTATGCTTCTGAAGCGCTTCTCGTATCCATGTCGCTATTCAGACATGATTCATCGTTTTGCAAGACCAGTTCCTGAAATAAGTATGATTACCAATGCAGTGATGGATCATATTTTTTTGAGCCATGGTCATCGTATTTCACAATGGAATTTTGATATATTGAGTCCACCGATGCTGCAGGAGTATGCAGATGTTATTCATGCAAAAGGTGCACCCCTCAACAATTGCTTTGGATTTATTGATTGAACAGTAAGACCAATTTCTCGCCCGGGCCAACACCAAAGAATAGTGTACAATGGCCATAAACAGGTACATTCACTCAAGTTTCAGTCCATCGCTCTACCAAATGGACTTATTGGAAATATGTATGGGCCTGTTGGTAAGTTATGTTTACTGGGATGCCATGAATATATAAAGCTGTCACATGATGTTTTATTAATTTATTAATTTTATTTATCTGTTTTGGTATGCAGAGGGGAGAAAACATGATGCAAGCATGTCGGTAGATTCTAATCTTCTCCAGGAATTGGAAAGGAATGCATTTTCCCCTACTGGCCAGCCCATGAGTGTTTATGGTGATCCTGCCTATCCACTGCGAGTACACTTACAGGCACCATTTCGCCATGGTGTCCTAACACCGATGATGGAGCAATACGATTTTGACATGAGTTCTGTTAGAGTAACTGTGGAGTGGCTCTTTGGGGACATCATCAACGACTTCAAGTTTTTGGATTTTAAGAAAAATCTGAAAATTGGAATGAGTAGTGTGGGAAAAATGTATCTTGTATGTGCACTTCTTAATAATGCTATAACCTGCCTATATGGAAACAAAACCTCAGAGTTTTTTGGTCTAGACCCTCCTTCACTGCAGTATTATTTTAGATAAACTGTCTCAAATAACTGAGAGCAGAAATGGAGGCCATTTTAATTAAACACAAATTTATTAAGTATTTAAATTCTTCTTAGTAGTCACCACTGGTCAGACTTGTAACAACAACAATGAATAAACTTGTTTTTTTCGAATTCATAAAACGCAAGTAAATAATAAGACATCAATTTCAATAAATACCTGTCTTTTTGCTGAAATCAATAAACACTGACTTAACATGTTAATACTTAGGGAAAATGTCATTCTTTCTTCTCAAGAAGCTTTTGGATAACCGACAGAATGGCTTGATTTGTTTGTTGTTATTGCTGTAAGACACTAACCATCACTTGCTGTGCTCTAGTCTTCTTAGATCCAGCTCTTGTTGTCGCAATTCCCGCTCAGTCTTGACTTTCTCTTGCGTGAATTCAACTAGTGGTTCGGTGCGAGCACTTCTCCTTTGGCACTTCGGTTTCTCCTCGCATTCATCGCCATTCTCTGTTGACTTGCGCTTTTTCGTTTCGCTGTATCGCTCTAAAGCTTTCTGCCTTATGTCCTCTGCCTTGCTTTTATCTTCTTTTTGCTTTCTTGACTGAGCATCACCAACTTTGTTTAAGCTCTCTTCTTTCCCGACGAGTTCTTCAAGTAAAACATCTATTTCAGACATGTCGTCCACGGATATTCCACTTGCAGTTTCTTCTTGATGCATCTTAGCCTTATACTTCTTCTGGAGGAGAACCCATCGGTCTCTTACTGTCCTCTTATCTTTGAGATGAAAACTGAGTGTCTTCACTTGATTTAACCTTTCTGTGATCGATTCCCACCTTTCTCCCCTGGCAACATTTCCTTTTTTGAATGAAAACAAATCGCTCGTCAGGATTTCTCGAAGCAAAATAACATCATGATCTTCAGTCCACTCCATAGCTCTAAAAGCAAAAATATGACAATTCAGCTATTTGACTGACGGTCGAAAAAAAATGTAAACTTATAAAGATGTGCATAAAAATATTTTCTGTTGAAATGTTAAGCTTACTTTGGCTTTCCATCGGAGGCGGGCGCCGACATCTTTTGCTCAAAGCTACGAGAAATGAAAATGTCCGTGTTTTTATCTATGTTTGAGTATACAATTTGAACATCATGAAAGAAAATAGTTCTACAAAGGTAACAGACCCAAAATAAAATGTTACAATAACTTTGAGACGAGCCAGTGAAAGGAAAATACTCACGTTCTAGAGACAACGCCAAAATGAAGGTTCTCACGTTCGCGCGAACCGAAGGCGACTTGACAGACAACTCCAGAACGCCTCCCGGAACAAATAGTGACTTCCGGTCGCCGTCGCCGTCGCAAAATAGCCTGTTGCTTAAGTTCCCTATTGCAAGAGGGGGGAGGCAACCCCCTCCTTCCCCGCCCCCCATCATTAGCTTTGGAAAAAAACTACGATCCCTTGATCTGTCACAACTTTGCTAACTTATCAGGCCTGGCCAGGGGGTTTTGGGTATGTTGTATTGTGGGCCATTTGAATTTGGGTATGTGTTATTTTTTGTCACAATCTGGGTATATAAAGTATCTGTATTTCCTGGAATTTTAGGCATTTGGTACATAGACATGAGTAAATGATATTCTGATTGTTATCTTATGGGGTATATTGGTATTACACTGCCCGTAGACTTATTTTAAGGTGTGTGTATGGAGTTAAGGTGACTTAATGTAAAGATGGCTTAAGGCGAATTAAGGCGACTTAAGTAGACCTATAGGTGTTTTCACGAGTTAAATTCTAATTTGAGCAGGGCGCGCTAGCGAGTGAATCAGTTTGAATAACATGGCGGGAGATTCAAACGAAGCTTGTATTAAAGTTCTTTTTCCTATAATTACCGTATTTATGCGATTAGATTGCGTCTGACGAAGGAAACGATTTCAGGCTGAGATTATATTGCGTGCTCTTAGAGGCAGGCGAATAGTAAAGGAGGCGTATTTTTATCATTCGCAGAGAAAAATATGCCTTAGAAGAAATATCTCGTGGGTGCTAGAAAGGCCACGATTCTGGTTTGAGAGCATGGTTTAAAATCACCACGCAGGTAAAATTTGGCGCGAATATTTCCGTATCTCTGGGCAAACGTTTCATTTTGTTTTTCCCCAATTTTGTTAGTTGTTTCGACCAGACACGCGAGGGATTCCAGTGAATAAGCGAGTAGCAGTGATATTTAGATTTGATAGCCCTGTCAGATGAATAACCACAAGAAACTCCTCATTGGCCGAAATTAATTACCAACTCGCCTAAGCTACCTAATTTAATGGAAATTCTATTGAAGTTTTCCGAGTCGCTTAACTTTAAGCGAGTTGGAAAGGTAACTGTTTTCACGGGATTTCCGGTTGTCACTCGTTAAGCGACCTCAAACACCGCTCGTGAAAACCCGGCCATTAGGCATTATAAAGTTCTAATAGTTTTCGATTAAAAAAGTCACCGTGTTTTCAGTGGCAGTATTCCCATTGTTGCTTAAGTATTCAGACATTACGCTTGAAAATATGTATTTCCCTCCCTACAGAAGGGATCGTGAAAAATTTTTCAAAACACATTAGAGTGATTCAGCTACATATAGCCTACTGGTTATATGATATTTCATCAGATAGTCGCAAGTATTAGTCGGGTTTATGTCCAAGCATCACAGATAATTTTTTTCGTTTATTGATGTGTAGTACTATATTGTGTGAGAACCTGTGGCCAGAAAAATTAAGCCACATAATTTCATAACTGGATTGGAAAAGATTGAATAATGTGTTGGAGTTATGTCGAGCTTTTTATTTCGTCTCTTGTTAACCGTTCCCAATTCCGATGAAAGGACATGTACAAAGTCTAAAATGTTCATGCTTTTTTATCACACAATAATTAAATTTTCCTAATTTTTTCAAATTTCTTTAACTCCGAATTCATGACGGACATTCAAAACAATTAGAGGTCCATACGTTGTAAAAAATTGAAAAGAAAAAAATCTAATATTAAATATTGGAGAGAATT
>JAEMPF020011583.1:0-13062 GCA_022496165.2 Catalaphyllia jardinei | reverse complement strand
GGCTAAACAAACTGCTGTGATATATCTATAGTTGAAAAAAAGAATTGAAACTTTTGAGCGAATATCAATTTTTTTATCGGCAATATGCGCTATTTTTCCAGTTTCGGCAGGCATCAAACTTGAGTCGAGCGGACCGAACTTCAACTACGCCTTGGAAAATTCAGTTACAAGTTTTAATCAAAGAAAACTCATTTTAGTGATTGACTAGGTACGGGCTTTAAAATCCCAGCTTATGAGAAAAATCGAATTTTCGAAGTAAAATCAGTGGTCGGTTTTTTGAGACAGCCTCTTAAACGTCGGCTTTTCGTTTTAGTGTAGACGGAAAACATTTTGAAAATGGAGCTTTTCCGAATCAATGGCGTTAGGGTAATCACGTGAGTTCTCTGCCCGAGTCTTCCTCAACAACAAATCCAAAATGGCGAGTGTTTGTTGCGTTTCTGGATTTCTCTGGTGCAATATGGACGGAGAACATTTGATGCGTTTTCAGAGTGAAGGCGCCGTTTTCAGATTTCTCCAGCGTAGTGTGGACTGGGCCCAAAAATTACCTCTTCTGAATGCGCTCCAGGAAATAGGTGACTCATCGAAAAAAGCCTCTCATTTGCCAAGGGGGTACCTGTATATATATGTTATTGGCTGGCTGGGAGGTCCGTAAAGGGAAAAACTGTGACCTCGGGCAGCATTTTCAAGACCTCAGTCACAGTTTTTCCCTATACGGACCGACCCTAAGCCGGCCAATAACAGTTTTTTCTTGCCATCTAAAGGTGAATAGAGATAAACTTGCGTCGAGTAATCGTCTATGGAAGTGTAAAAAGGGCGAAAGATTGACGATGACTGCTGATTCATTCACGAAAATAGACCAACTCGATGGATTCCGTCCGCGGTCCGTATGAGAAAATTTCGCCTGCTCCAGGAACCAATCATATCGCAGGATTTGTTGAATTCCGCCCGCTCACGAGCTGATAAAAAGATAAATTGGGATTATGCGGTGTCTATCTTAGCTGCGGGCTTTTTTGTTTAGAAACCTGGAGTAGTTAGGGAAGGTACGTTTTTTATTGGGGGGGGGGGGGGTGGGCCGGGGCTTCGGAGGGGAGGGTCATTAGTAAATATTTCACAAATTGGGGAGGGTCAAACCTGTTTGATACGCAGTCATGGGAGGGTCATAGTTCTTTTTGGCAAGGAAAATGTAACTCCATGTCGGTTAGTTGACTTCAATTTACTAAAAAACACGCGAAGTGTATAGAAACCTAAAACTTGTATATACAGGCAAAGCTATCAGTTAAAATTAATTTCAATTATTTCATACAGATGTCGAAATATTCTGTCAAAAAACTATTTTGTCCCAACTAACATAATTGTCTCTCTCGACCCGTGCCCGCTTTCGTCCATATTTTGACGTCGGTAATGTTTCCACGCAGGGTTCTGTTCTCCCGGCGGCCGCTGGATTATCTGAGGTCACAAAAGCCAACTTGTGATTTATTGCTTTCAAAGCCTCGCGAACTTCCCACTGGCGCTTTCTTTCAGTCACAAAACAGCGGCGAAAGCGTTCCTTGTAGGGACAAGTGACCCAAAAGGACAGGTAGAACTTAGGCAGAATACTATTAGAGAACTCAGTATATTCGCCCTTTGGGTTCGGGAACCACCCCAGATCTTCATCTTTCTACTTCTCTGGACTAGTTGCACTTTGACTTGCTCCCGCACCAGATGAGCCACCAACAGAGTCAGAGGAGTAGCGGGCATCCTTTTTACAATGGCGAGTCGGCAGACAGCCACAATAGCCACAGGTTGCTCCATCTGACCTCATAAAATCCTCGCATTCTCCACAAGCGCATTTCCCTCTTTCTATTCCTCGCACATCCTTGCCCATTTTCAATTTTTCACTGTGCAAACCGTGCAGCGCCACACAATTAACTGCTTTGCGAGCAGACACGGTTATGTGAGCAACACTTCCGGTCAGTTATTTTCACTTCCGGTTATTTTTGTCTTGGAGGAGGTGGGGGGAGGGCCACATGCTTTTGTTTAGGTATTTATGAAGGGTCATGCATTAATCCAATCTGGGAAGTGGGAGGGCCACTTCTTTTTAAGCAAAAAAATTCTAAAATACCCCGGCCCACCCTCCCCCCCAATAAAAAACGTACCTTCCCTTAGTAAGCAGAGGTTTTCGTAGTGCCATCTTTTGATGTGGACGAGAAGATCGTAATCTAAGGCCCCAGCCACACTGGGTCGAAGGAATTTGAAAACGGAGCTATGGGGAGCTATCCTTGTATTTGATTGTGTGTGGCAAAATGAAAAAAAAATAAAATAAAATAAAAAAACACTCAATTTTCATCAAATATTTTCCGTTCACACTGCGCTGGAGGAATTTTAAAAACACAACAACCATCGGTCACTTTGGATTTGTATTTGAGGAAAACTCTGGCGGGGAAATAACATGGTTGTGTCGTGATGTCGTCATTTTCGGAAAAAGGTCTTTAAAACAAAAACCTTAATTCCAGCTTACCCTTGGGACAAGTATCTCTCAAATATTGCTTGCCCTGGGCAGGTCTTAGTTTACTCTTTTAACGCTTTAGATCCATTGCAGACGACTTACCGTACCTGATCTCTTGCCCATCCGGCAAGTGGGAATGAAAAGTTACTTGGTCAAAAGGAAAATCTACTTGTCCAGGACAATGAGAGGGCACACGTAAACAAAAACGAAAATCCGCCGTTTTCAAATTCCTCAAGTTTGAAGAGTGTTTTCGAAAAGCTCTGTTGCCGTGATGGATTAGTGTGGACGATAGGGCTCACCGTGCAAAGAAGGCTGCGTTTTATTCTTTTTTTTTTACCGACGCTGTGTGGACACCGGCTAAATGTACCAAAGAACTAGTGTATTGCCACTGTATACCTGCAATTCGAGCTGAGAGCACATTTTATATTTTTAGTAAAATCTACCTGCGTTTTACGTGTATCCCGACTGCCGTTCTCGTATCAGCTACATGTTTCTCACTGTGTTTTTCTGTGTTAATAGTGAGTGGCTTTGCGGTTTTGCGTTTGTTTAAAAAATGACGGCCGTTGGATACTTGGCGATGTCGAAGTGTTTGTCAAAAGGACTTAAATGTAATTGTTACATATAATAATTATTCATGTATCTGCGTATCTACAACAGGCCCCGGACCTCCTAGGGAATTCAACGGAAAAGTCATGCCAGATATACCCGCCGTTTCTCTCTCCTGGAAAGATCCAATCAATTCCAACGGGATTGTGAGGTTTTACTACATCAGAATTTTCGACACCAAAACCGGTCAACAAGTAAAAAATCTTGTGAACAAGACTGCAGTGAAACAAGATTCCGTGGGAATCCAGTATGAACTGATATCAAACCTGAAGCCCTTTACAAATTACACCTTCACAATCCAGGCTGTCACCATCAAACCTGGAGAGATGGCTAACTTTACAGCAAGGACGGATGAAGGAGGTATTTATGATTCGTCACCCTTTTTACAGTCAACTCTCATTACAGGGACACCCTCGGGACCGCCATTACAGATCTCCGTAATAACGAGAACTGATCCGTATTAGGGAGGTCAGGTGTGATGAAAATGACTCAAGTTTTGTCTTCTTCAAGTGTCACATTTACTTTTTAAAGATTCCTAGTTTCATGTTATTAAATTGTAGGGCACATTTATTTCCATACATGGATGTACATCATCGTATGGACTGTCTATAACAAAATTCTCGAACGTGATTGGTTCTCGCGATCGCGCGGTTGTAATTGGGTGTGTTAAGTTTCATACCTAGGCCATTCGCACGTCAATTACGTGAACTTCAATAGCTTCCTTCTTATGTTCTATTCAGTTTTTACAACTTATGGAAACCATTACCGACTTTTTCGTGCAAAGTTCTCAAAGGACTTTCTTAATATCGAAATTTGGTTCTCGTAACCTACCATTTAGGGAATAATGGCGCTCGTAATATCAAATCCAGCTTGCGCTGCGCAGTCGTCCGATTACTCCTCGAATTGTACCCCTCGGTCCCATTACTTTTACTTATCATATCCCGTAATACCGGGGAGTCCTTAACACAGCGCCCGACTTAACACAGCGCTCACTTTTTCAAATGGTCGCCTTTTGACGACCTTTAACTGTAAAAAGGTCGCCATCATCCGACTTTTGCCAGAATTTTGGTCGCCAAATTTTTTTTTCACTCGCCATGGCGACCAAAATGGTCGCAGCTTGGAGCGCTGTAACACCGGGGTTTTCGTGATAGTGGTATGTTCGTAGTAGCGAGGTGTCCATAGAAGCAGGGGTGTCTGAATTAACTGGGTGTCCCCTAGGCGAGAGTTGGCTGTATCTAGTGAACAAGTATCTAGCATATGTCAGTGTACCACCTTTTAAGTATCAGTTACTACGCTATTCGTAAAAAAAGATACTGTACCAGCGATTCCAATCAAAGTACATTTATGAGCTGTAATCATGAAGTCAAGTAAACATCAATTTTCCCCAGACCACACTCATTCCATACACTTTCATTCTGCGGCTTGAGACCTTCACCACTAATTATATCAAGTGGTAAATTAATAATCAGCCGCTGAATCATTCCGTTTGTTTTAGTCCCAAGTCAACCAAGAGATGTCACAGCTGAGCTGGTCAACGATGCTATAGTTGTAACATGGAAAGAACCAAAAGATCACAATGGAATTTTCACTAGATACAAGGTGAGTAAAAAGTACACAAACAACCAAAGGTAGCCCAAGCTCACTATTTGAGCATATATTAATATCGAAGAGTGCGGCTTAGAGAAGCAATGTTCGACAACTGAGTTTGTATGGAGAATATTCCTGTTGCTTATAAATGTATGAAATTCGCAATAAAGTTTTCCTTTTAACTCACCGATGTTTTCTTTTTGTCATTTCTTGTGATTTGGTAACGTGTTAGGCCTCCTAGATGCAGTCCAAGGCTTTTCTTTAGCAGCTGCTCAAGGATAATTTTATGTGCAGTTACATATATATGTCCATTCCCCTCGACTTTCTACGTCTACTCTTCCCAGGATATTGGTAATATTTTTTTCTATTTTCTACTTCAAGATTTTCTGCGAGGGCACACGAGACTACAACAGCTCATTCAGAACTAGTAAGCAACTGGTAGAAGCTGTAAACGCGCGAAGGTCTGTTATAAGAAAGGACGAGTTGAAGCCCGGTACAAAATACACTGTGTATGTTAAAGCAACCACAGTGAAGGGAGATGGCGTTCGAAGCGATCCTGTGGTACTGCATACTCCTTCAAAAGGTATGCGTTATGAGCTGGTTTTTATCGCCTTGTTCCACAGACACGGTAGTTTTTCTAAACCCAGGGAAGAAAGTATATGGAGGTATGATTGTTAAGGTTTTCATGCAAGTCCCTCCTTTTTTTTCCTATATGCAAAACTGTTTTTGGTTGGATTTCAACTTGTTACTAATTGCACGGGACACTATACTAGCTGTTCTGCTTATGTAAAAAATCGTCTACACTACTGCGTGACAGGCGAGGTCCGCGTTCAAACGCTGGCCATGGACATTGTTTTATGTTCTTGGGAAGACACTTTACTTTTACAGTGCGCCTCTTCACTCAAGTGTATGAATGAGTACCGGCAAATGTAATGCAGGTAGAAAACCTTGCAATAAACTAGCATCCCACCCAATGGGAGTAAAAATACTCCCAGGACGTCGCTTCATGGTACAACAACGAGGATAATCTCCGGCCTGATGGACCACTTGGCTCGTATGCATGCAGACTTCCCACCGTTTTCTCTTTATGCATACAAAAATAAATTATTGTTTATGATAAACATTTTATTTTCAGTGCCTCCTGCACCACTTCCTCTCCGGGTAAATGAAGATGACGTCACCGCAACGACAATTGCCATTTTTACTTCATTTGTTTCTTCAATGCCTTTAAACAAAGCGGTGACACGGACAAACACACTGTGTGCGACAGAGACTTGGGCTCCATGGCCTTGGTCGAACTTCTGCAATTGAAATATTAAAATATCTCGATGAAAAACGCATTCTTACCTTTCCAGTTGCTAATTCTACCTCACGGTTCAATATCTTTTAAGAGCCCACCAAGTTATTTTAGAGATGGTCGGAAAAGTGAGCAAGCGAGAGGTAATGTGTTCCCCAAGTGACGATTCAGGTTCCAAATAGGCGCAGACCAAGGGAGCTCGTTTCTACATTGCAGCTCAGTTCAAAAGAGGTGAACTGCCCGTGGAGTTCATTCTAGGCAATGGAAAAATATACGGTGGTTATGTTAATGCTCCCTTGCAGCCAGAGACACGATACAAGGCGTATTTGAGAGGAGTAACCGACCATAATGGGGTAAGCCTTTCATCATAATAGTCAGAACCATTTCAATACAAACAAAATTTCGATCAACTTTCACCATATGTTACTTATATGAATGTGTGACCATGATGAGATTCCAGTGAGTTATGTTTTTTTGGCTTCGTTGAGAGTGCTTAGCATTTTTTTTAAACTTGTAATCCGGATGTGTTAAACATGTTTTTCTGTCGTTTCTGTAGAAATGGCTTTTTGGAGAGCCAGCTGTGATTTGCCTGCCACCAACGGGTAAAATACTCTTCTCTCTCTTTTTTCTTTTATCTTTTTTATTAAATTTGTGGATGAAGAGGCAGCCTATTCATGTAATTGTGTGACTGCATGTTGTTGTTCACATTATTTGCCATGTTGAACTTCGAACATATCAGCAAAATAAAGCAACATTCTTTCTCACACTACCCTCGCATAAGGCTGCCTGTGAGGATGTCCTGGACAATCAGATTCAATCAGATTCAAATTCAAATTAGTGCAGCTGGGTAAGGTGTTACGTTACGAACTCAATTACTCCACCCGCAATGTTGAATGCATGCTGCCTATGTCCTACAAAATTAATTATAATCAACTTCTGCCAACAGATCCCAAGCAGGTTCGGGACAAAGATAACACTTCCTTGGCAACAATAGTTCTCGCCTCCTCGACAGCAGTGTTATTTGTTACATTGCTCATTTGTTCTGTAGTTTTCATCTTTTGGCGAAGGAAACGGCGAAAAGGTGATTTATTGTCTTACCTATATGTATGTAAAATGTTGGGTAAATTTGGTTTGTCTGTAATATGGTCTCAAAAGGCAAGGAAATTCTAATAGCGACAGTTTTAACAACCTTACTAGCAAGCATATTGTGATATCGTAACAAATATGAATTGAATACAGATGTCCATTATAATATAATAGTTGCGGTTACACTCGCCTTCTGCCCGAGCCTTCTGCCCGGGCCTTCTGCCCGAGGTAACCCTGTGGGAAATTGCCTTGGGTTCGGGTCGGTTTGGGTTTCCGGTCAGGTTTAGTCCTCTGGTTACATTGCAAATAATTACTCAAGGTCGACATTTGACCTGGCAGTATTTGGAAGGACATTTAATTCATCATATGGAAAATAAATGGGTATTTAGAGCAAAGACAAGTAAAATATACTCACTGTGAACCTCGAAAGTTGGCCATGATTGATGCCTAGTGTATTGGATTTGTTACGTGCCAGGATATATCCCGCAATTTCAGGCCAACACCACAAAAATGTACCCAGCATGTGCTGCGGTTTTCGGATTACTTTTTTCTTCCACCTGATTGGTTGAACTACTCTTGTGGTTAGATAAACCAAGGCTAAACCCTACGACTTGGTTCGGGAAGCGTCATGGGCAATTCTTTTGTTCTTTTTGATGTATCCATTGATAGTGATTCCCCATGGGTAGTTTCACGGTGAGAATAGAGGTCACACACAAAACACAGACTTCCCAAGGGAAAAGTCTCACTTTCCCGTGGGCAAAAGGTCTAGTGGAACCGCAACTAATAGGTCAATTCAGTTATTCTTGCAATTCGATGGGTCGTTAGTTGTGATCTTTTGGAGGATAGATCCATAGCTGACATCATTAATTAACAACTCTTTTGTGTTACTTCATTATATAAAACTAAATTCCATGTTGCCGTGCGTTTGTTCGGTAATAGATCATGGATGACGTAAAGATGAGATGAGAACGTCAGGGACACACCCACCTAACGGCTCGGTTTTCACTTTTGTTTGGCCTTACCACATTTTGACGTCATCTGTGATCTACATTATAGGGACAACAGGGGCGGCAATATGGAATCTATTTGTTAAATATTATGCTGCTTTAAGGCCCGTTTACACAGACGATTTTTGTCGCGGCAACTCGATGCAATTTTTGTCGCGCTAAGGTTGCAACTTCAAAATCGCACGTGTAAACCAGGTGCGATTTTCAGTGCGATTTGTCGCCGCGATATCGCAAGGGTTTCGAACATGTTTGAAACTCGATGCAATTTTGCTGCGACAAAAATTGCATCGAGTTGCCGCGACAAAAATCGCCCGAGTAAACGGGACTTTAGATATCACAGTAACGTTTGGGATTATATTCGAAAGTAACTTATTTTGTACTGGTATGTACAAAAGTATTTCAGAAATAAATTCAGTAATTGTGTGGCACCCCTCGAAAACGTTTAAAGAAACAAATGTTGAAACAATGTAGCTTTGTGTTAACTGTCTTTGTTGTCTGAACAACAGATGCAAGACATGTGACTGATAATAGGTTCGTCAAGTGCTAAACTGGGCATGCAGTTAAAACAATGGGAAACAAAACAAAACAAATGTCACGCAAGTCCTCTTTTAGCCTCGTATAACTTATGCAACAAGTTTTTTTTTTAACGTGCTAAATAGCTGTTATCGCAGTTGAGTCTGCGGTCAAATATTCTTTTGTAGAAATGCATACAAACGAGCTGAAAGGATCCGGCAATGCAACCTCAGGTTAAGGTCCTGGAAACGAGTTTGCTGGTAATGCAAATCAGAATTGATCCTTTCGCCTCGTTTCTGAATAAAACCGCTGTTGACTGAGATAACAGCTATTGGATTGTTGGAATTATAACTATGAAACTTTTTAAAATTTAACGACTTTCCATACGATCATCAATAACCCTTGCTTTTAGAGCAAGATAATGCAAGGATAACAACGACAACAGGAAGTTTGAGCACTAAGAGAAATATCAGATTGTTAAAGTTTATTTTCTGTGCATCTGATCCCGTATATCACATTGCTAACAGGAACCAACCTGATGACAGTGATGCAGACGGTTCGTCGTTGAATCCAGCAAATGCAGCAAGACAGCTTGGTTTTATAGATGAAGCAGAAGCTGCCAACACTGAACACAGAGAGAAGTGTACATATGCCATGTTGAGTCCCCGTACAGTGACGGTAATTCCAAATATTATTTGATTAACCAAAAATCCTTGTTTTCGCCGTCGTCGTCGCTGACAATATCACTGTTTAGTATTGTTATTGCTGATTACTCCACCCTTTCCCCTCCTCAATGTTTTTCCTTCTGCTGATTGTTTTCTCCTCCTCCTCCTCCTCCTCCTCCTCCTCCGGCCAATTCTTTTGGCATCTTGTTGCAGTGGCTTTCTTTGCACCTATCTTTTCTTCTGGCCCGGGTTGTTCAAAGGATGGATAACGCTATCCACCAGATAATCACTATCCAGTGGATAGCGTGGTTTGTTTTGTTAACTCTTATCCACTGGATAGCGATTTATCCAGTGGATAGCGTTATCCAGCCTTCGAACAACCCCGGGCCTGGTGTAAACATCCGAGAGGTGTTGTAGCCACATTTCAACATCTTCTTCAGTTAAGAGTGTCCCCTTTGCAAGTGTTTCTGTCAAATCCCCTACTTTTCCTTACTAATCCCCACCTTGTCCCAGGGTGGGGGGAGGTGAGCGGGGAGGGGAGGGTGAGGTTTTACATTGACTCCTGCATTTAATACAGATTGACTGTCTGATGTGGTATCATTCTCGTCCCCATAGCCCACGATCCTTCTGGCCTGTGGCAGGGATCGAGAGCTCTGGTTTGGTCCAACACCGGAAGTCCGCGATTCACTGACTTATTGTCAAATCTAGCAAATCCGATTGGTTGAGTATTCGAAACGAATACTCTGCGCAAATTGGGTTCGGCCAGAGCTCTCGATCCCCGTCACAGGCCAGAAGGATCGTGGGCTCTGGGAACTAGAATGATGTGGTATAGTTCATTTGCTCTAATGTATTCCACAGGTGCCTGGGATTAATTTCTACACATCCCTTGACAAAGGAGACAGCGTCAATGAATCGTCTGCACATCCTTGAGCTGCTATTGCTTTGTTACAACCCGATGATGAACAGCCCATATATGTCAATCAAATGCCTTCTGATTATGAGGAAATTTAACTCCGATCTGGATTAAAAGAAAAAGTTGATGAACTCAATCTTCATATATTGAAAGTGAAGAATGATCATCGCAGTAAATTTTCCAATTTAAGTAACTGGAATAAATCTTCATATATTAGTACTGTTGTCGAGAAACCCGAATAACGATTGCGTAACTGTTTGTGAGAATTGTCTAGGATGCAAAACGATCGGTTTCTTATCGTAAATTGAAAACACAAACAAACAAATTCACAGTAATATATTTCAATGTAATAATTAATTAATTTTTCACTTTCCAATCTTTCAATAGGGGCCCTTTTTAGTATTCATTTGCATAAAAAGTTGAAAACAGAAACCATAAAAATTTCTAAGGTGAAAAAAAAAAGCTGAGATAGAAATCCAGTGTCGCCGTCCTAGTTAAATTAAAAATTTTATATGCTTTGGTAATGTACAGTAAATATTTTGTTTTAGTATAAATGTACTGTAGTCTATTGTGAATCCGAGTTTTCTACGACCTATAGTCAACTCGTTGCCCGTTTCAGTTTTATAAAATTAACGCAAGCTGTACCTTGCAGGTTCCGACATTAATCCACTACACAGGTAGGGGCGAGAATTGCGCAGCTCCCTCCCTTCCTGTATCCCGATCCCTTCCCCACTACAGATGTCGGATTTCAAGCTGAAATTTTGGCCCTTTTTCAATGCAACATAAGCTGAGATCGAGACGGATTCTGTCAGTGGTAATCTGTTGGTCATTTGCACGCCATTCCAGAGCTGGCCATATGTTGTTAGTCGATTGAATTAAACTCCATCTAACACTATATTTTTCCATCTGACACTTCGGAAGTCCCACTCCTCCAGTGCATCGAGATTTCAATAATTTACCTGTTTACTTTGGATTAATTAAGTTCAGAAACCCCTCAAAGAATCACACAACTCTGTACAGTACTTAAAATGCGATCACATTTTTTGCAAAGCCGATAAACTTGATGAAACTGTATGTCATGCTACAAAACTAATCAATGATTATGTAAAGTAAGATCATGCAGAAGAAAGGAGACTAGAAACTGAAATTGCTAAGTAATCATTAAAACCACTCGTGCCGACAACAATGCCTTACTTGTACGTTTGTGCTGAAGCAAAACAAGGAATCTACCCATCTACCCAAGTCAACTGAAACCTCATCCACAGTTCAGCCTGAAATGTCAATCATCTCCCGCCCTAGCGAAAGATGATTGACATTTCAGGCTACGTTCTCACTACGCAGGAGAAATTTGAGAAACGGAGTTTTCACACTGAAAACGCATCAAATATTATACGTTCACACTACGCAGTGAAAAATTGAAAACGCAACAATCCCCGGTCATTAATTTTGGATTTGTGTTTGAGGAAAACTCGGGCTGGGAAATCACGTGATTATCGTAACTTCGTCGTTGTCGAAATGTTTCGTTTTTCAAATGTTTTCTGTCCACAATAAAACGTAGCGTTTTCATATCCCTCCCTTCTTAAGGCCTTTTCGATAAGGTCCGTTTCCTTGACAGATTAGAGGGCACGGAAGGCCTAATCGTAGAAATACCCTGATTCGGCGAGAGGTTTTTATTTATTTTTCTTAGCGTGAGACAGCCGCGGGAAAGCGGGTCCTGTTCGCCGCTTCGCGGCTCTCTCATAAATCAGAAAAATCTCAGGGACCAGGGTAAGAGAAATAAAGCTGCGTTTTCAAATTGTGCACGAAGTCTAATTTAACTTTCCGCTTTCCAGTGTTTTGTTTTTTGATGGATATGTAATACACGTTCTAGTATAAATAAGATATGACATCCAAGATGCCCGATAAGCAGCCGTGACGAAAATCGAGCCTACCACAAGATTACTTGGCAATTTTTCCAATGTTAGCTAGCTTCAGCAAAACAGGAGGTCAAAATCCGTGATGACATTACCCGGTTCTTTCCGTTTCTCTTGCCACGCCCTGAGCAAAAAGATGACTGCGTGCTGATCAAAGTCCTCTAAATAAATGTACAGTCTGCAGCGTCTGTCTGGGAGATATTGGCATCGACAGTATTATTATACTCTCCTGAAGTATGGACGTCTGTTATTCAGGCAGCTTATTTTTGATCGGGATTCTTCAGCTTGTTTGTCTTCAAGGTACACCTATAAAGGTGAGTGCTGAATTCTTGTTTAGCATAGGGAACACTTTATTTAGCTTTTCTCGTCATGCTTTACAGCATGAAACTACGATGCTACAATATAGCTTATATCAGCCCTGTGATACGATCTTATTTCCAGAGAGATTGTATACTTTGAACTCCGTGACCTATAGTAATTAGGATTATTGATAGTGATCAATCCGTACTTAGCGCTGAGACTGCTCTTTCGCCTTTTGTCTGAGCATTTTTTTCTCTTTTTTGTTGTTGTTGTTTTAATGTAACTTCTATCTCTTTCTTTAATCCCTAGCCCGGAATCTATATATTCACAAATGAATAAAATCATGCGGCCGTAAAAATTCCTAGCTCGAAATGTCATACATAGTGATTTGCTTACGCTTAAGGAAGTAATGTAGTTGCTAATATAGAAGATCATAGAATAATCAGAGACGAAAAGATTAAAACGAGGGTTCGCCTGGATGTGGTTTAAACGGATAGCCGAGAACGAATTTTTAAAACTGACAACCGAGAAATCGCCGAATATTTAGCTGCTTGGTCCAGATTAAAGCTATATTGTTTGATCTTAAATACGTAACAAGTTGATGTCATAAATAAAGTTTTCAGTTCAGTTTCATACAAGCCATGATTAAATGTTTTGAAAGATCAACAGTCGAGAGCATTGTGGAGAATT
>JAEMPF020011582.1:5000-13065 GCA_022496165.2 Catalaphyllia jardinei | reverse complement strand
GCTTTTGAGTTTTTTATTAATGTGTAGTAGTCCTTAGATTTCTTTTTCAACACATCAAAGTCTTTGCTATCTATCGTTATCGACAAAGAAATTTCAGAAGGAGTGCTTTCCTTGGTTTTTCGGTGTAATGGTACGGAGTGGCGAAGTCCCGCCCAAGTTAAAAAGTTAGTTTTGCTAATTTTGCTTCAAATAATCTTGAAAGAATTTGCGGTATCTATGTCAAATAAAAGATCATTTACAAAAGTTATGCTGTTTTCAAAAAAAGTTCGATAGTGTAGGAAGTTGGTTGTTGATCAATTTTGTAAATTATAATGCAAACAAGAAGCACATGGCAGCTCCTGCACAAGTGTTTAACAACAAACCGCTGAGGCAAATGGAAAAAAAATCATAGAATGGTGTGCGAATATGTGCAAGCCAACACAAAAAGTTCTGAAATTACTTTCTAAATTTGAGTGTTGTCGTAAAAACCTGTCAAAATCGCTGAGGTGCAAGTTTGGCAAGAACCACGTGGCAGTTACACATACAAATAAATGAAAGCGGTGCACAAATAAACAAAGGTAATTAAAAACTAAAAATTTATGAAATATTTTGTGAAATGCTTTGTGAATATGCAAGGCCAGTAGCATTGAAACACTTAAAATACTGTTTCAGTTTCATCTGTCAGGCTGATGGTATCTGGGCTGACAAATGCACAAAACCATGTCCAAGTCACCAAAGTGTGAACGCACCAGTGCAGAAATTATTCAGCAAGAAGCACATGGTAGGTGCTGCGCAATTGTAAAACAACAAACTGCCGAAACAGGTTTTTAAAGTTAACTGCTCAATTGTTAAATGACAAACCATCAAAAGAAATTTTACAAAATATCAAATGTAGCTGTGCAAATACGTGCATAAGTGCAAACACACGAGAGCCTGTCAAATTCACTGAGGTGCAAAATCCAGGAAGAACCACATGGCAGCTACAGGAGTAAACGACAAGGCTACCAGAAAAAAATACTTAACCTACCTTCAATATTTTGTGAGCCTATGTCAGTACCTGTACGAAAAAAGCATATTAGTGCATTTTTTTTCATGCCTGTCCACCGAAAGATCTGAGCTGCCAGTGTCGGCAAGAAGATACAAGATCGTTACGTTTGTTCAGTGAGGAAAGATCGGGTCAAAAGATGATAACAATTTTTTCTCTAAGACTGAGATTACATCTTTTACTTGAGCTGTTGTAGGATGAGCGAGATGAAATGCTACACCATGAAAATGAGTGGTCAATGTTGTTGTCTCTGAGAGTCAAATATGTTTGCTGAGTTCAGTAGAGTTTCTGTGTTTTGTGTGACGAAATGATGCAATGTGGTTTCATTTCTTGTAAGACCTATGTACGTTTCTGAAGTGTTACATCAGTCTTACAGAAAACGACTTCAAGACACAATACAAAAACCACATTGCATCATTCCATCACTCAAAACACAGAAACTCTACCAAACTCAGCAAATATATTTGGACTCTTAGGGTTTTTAAAATCTTAATTTTCACCTAAATCATTTGATCATACCTGCCTACAAAAGGAATCCTTCCTAACTTTTTTCATATTTAGTACGTAGCTGCAACATTATCCTGTAAAGAAAAGTGGAAGTTTCTTATTGGCTTTCCATTGATACCAAAGCAAAAACAAAAATATGCTAACAATTAATCTCCAAGAAACAAAACCATTTACACACCATTATCCTTTCAAGGGTAATACAGTGATATACATTGTATTTTAGACATGTTTCCTGAAGCACCAGCCCTAAGCCCCTAATTAGGTTCCCGTGGCGTAGATTTGCCCCCCTCAAAACCCAACTTCTTTAAGTCCCGTTTTCTCTCTTGCATTTTGATGAAGCCACTTGATACTTGGTATGACATATCACTAGGCCATGCACTATATGTGGTATAAATTCGGTGTTTTTTTGAGAAATTCCTTGTTAGTTATGATTGATTGAAAAATTGGTGGGGGGCAATGTATCGCCAGTGGGAGAATCGGCGGAAAAAAGTCAAAAAATGCCCAATTTTTGGCTGCGGGCCTTAGATTCAGATTAAAGAGGCTCCATGCATTTACCCTAGGCGAACCCTCCGGGGTGATCTAAGATTTTTCAACTTTTAAAAAAAAATCGGGTAGGGGTATATATTCTGCACAAGATTTGCAATCTAGAGAAAATTTCAGATTACCAGAAAACTTCATTTTCATCTTCTAGGGGGTCTAGAAGCTCTAAATCTAGGGTTCCCTCAATGAAACTTTATACACTTATAGACTAGCTCTAGGCAAGTATTTCTACCAAGTTTCAGCTTAATCGGATTAATAATAAATTAATTATGAATTTTTTTTTACCTATGGGTCTTGGAATTTTTTCAGGGGGGCGAACGGAAAAAACTTTAGCAATGTTTGTAAGGAAGGGATTTTAAGCATTTTATATTATTTTTTTTTTATTGTATTCTACTCTTCGAGACCTTTAATTTGGTGTATTCAGATTGCCTGAACCTTTAAACGCCTTGGAGATAAGGGCGTTTAAAAGTTGGATTTGGGGGGCAATGTAACACTTTTTGGCAAAATGACCTCCTTTCGGACAAAAATTATAGAAAATCCAGTTTTTTATATATTTTTTTCAAACTTCGGCAGTTTGGAGATGAGGTAATGGGCTAACTTTTGTAGAAGTAACTCTTTGAAAAATTAAAAATTGCTGGAGATATCAAAGAACAAATATGCTCAATGACGGCAAAATTTTCTATGTGTGTATGCAACTTTAGCAAATTGAAAAAAAAAAACGTTAGTTTCAATGAAACAACTTGAAAATTACACACATAGTAGTACCATAGTTGATCTTTATGTTTGCTAAATTGTGCAGGATATGGTCTATTGGGGATATTTTTATAAATTTTTTTTGGGACAAGTAGAACAGTATGCATTGTGCACCTATATTAGGTGATTTTTTTTCATAGAACTCGTCAAGCAAGCCCAAAATAATGTCATAACAGTAAAGAAAACATGTCACGTCCTCATTGGTGAAAAGATTTTTTATTACTCTTTGCAGTGACCTGTTGTGAAGGAAGAAATGACAGCAGTGAAACAGATTTGTTATAGTCCCTTTAGTCTGGCCTCTCCCCATCAAACCTGTAAAGGTCTCAGGTTCATTAAGGCACACAAGCCTCTCAACCACGACAAGGTAGGACTACTGTGAGAGGGACACAAAACAACACAACACCCTACACTGTTATCGAGCGATTCACCTGACCTTAATAGCTATTCAGGAACCGCCCTCGCATCAGGGGACAAACATATACATTACATTACATGACATAAAAGCATTTTTTTGTAACGACAACCAAATAGCCAAGGAGTATTCGTGGGGCAATCCTCAGGGGTTGGTTACCCCAGCTCATGTTTTTTTCCCTGACAATTATCCAAGACTTTTCATGCCGTTAATTTTTCTCTTTTTTTGTTTTGTTTTTCTCATTTTTTTCACACAGATTTGCATTCAAAAGTTCATGTTTGCCTCATATGTTTGCGACCTCTTTTCCTGAAAATATTTTTGATCTTGTCATAGGTCCTTCGCCACCCTTCTCGATGCAAGATGTGATACAGATCGCTGTCATTGTTGAAGAGTGTTCGTAAGGCGACTGTACTTGGGAGAGCATCATACCTCTTCAGGCTTGTCTCCATGAGTTGGGTGTCGGCCTCTGCCCAGCTTTTTTGTCTTCCACTTGACCTTGTTGACGGATCATCAAATTCATCAAGCCAACTATCTACTTTGGAAGTGCTTGGTTGTGGCACGTCACGAGGAACCGCGATTGGCTCTTTGCTAATTACGTAGTTGATATGATTTACAACTTGCTTCACCCTACTTTTCGTGAAGGATAAACTTGACAGAATGCTGGTGGTGCAGCATTTTTTCTGGACTTGCTCCAAGTTAACCTTTTGGTCGTTCTTGATTTCAGTGGCAAAGACCTTGAGGATTGCCTCCTGCTTTTCACTTAATGATTTGGCTGGTGTAGGTGGTATTGCCACACTTGATACTAGAGAAACGGAACATGAAAATTGCACTGACAACCCAGATGGGCCTGGTGCTGCAGAGTCGTCAGGTTTTTTGGCTGAGCTAGAATCACGGACAGCAACATCTTCATGCGTGCTGGTGGCAATGTCGTCATGCTTGTGACTGGTGTTATCACTTTCTTGTGTGCTATTGGTCTCAGCTTTTTCTTCTGTCTTGGGAGGATCACTTTCCGTTGAAGTTACTCTTGCGATAACTTTAGCGGCTTTTGCGCCCACCTTGGTCAAGTCGGAACGGACATACGATCTATCTGCCGTTACCTTTGAATGCGCCATTACCCGTCTTACTAACTCTGCCTCTTCTGGGGTTGCGTTCTCTTTGGCTTTGGTCGAGACTAGTTTGCGCATGTCAACATGAGCGAGACGGTCACCCAATCGAATGCCCGCTTTTCCGCAAACACAGGACAGCCTTCGTCCTATGGTGCCTTCTCTGAACCCCTTTCCTGCATTGGTGACGAAAAGCTTTCCTTCTTTCTTCTCAGCAAACTTGGGTCGTATTTCATGGACATATGTTTCCATGTGCTCCACAAGGTCTGGCAGTATTGGAACAATGGCTGGGCCATCTTTAGCACGCTTGTGCTTGGCCACAAGCATTACTTTTATCCCATCCTCACTGGCTGCTGTCTCGTAGTCCTGCAAAGTTGCATTGTTTAGAGGTCCAGGCCTTGTTCCCGAGTCTATGGCCAAACGTGTAATAAGCATGTCTCTTGCGATAGTAAACTCCTGCTGGGTAAGTTCCTTGCCCAGGCTGGCCTGTTTGAGTATTTGCTCCCCCTCTGTTATCGGCTTGCTTGATCGTAATGTCAACAGCTCCTGTGAAGTAAGTAACCCTTCTGTTTCATCAAGAAAGCGTTGGTTCTGTATGTCTTGAGTTTGACTGTCGACAGTCGATCGCCAGCCCTTGATCTCTGGAAGCACAATTTGGAAAAGTTCTTGATAGTCAGCATGGAGGGGTGGACCGAAGCGGCTGTATCTCGGGTTGGTAATGTACTTCAAAAACTTTTCGTAGCTTGTCAGGTACGAGATTACTGTGCCCGGCTTCTTTAGCTTTTGGTCTAGCATGGGTTTTACCCACTGTTTCCAGACTGCATCGCCTTCCTGTTGTACTAGGCAAGTGATGTCATCGCCACCGGGTTCTAGATGCTCCAACAAGGCTCTCATTTGACTTGCATGCTGCAGGCGTATGGCGTCTGTCTTGTTGCCTGCCGAGGGTCTGGACAGGAATTCATAGAACCCTACCAACCACCTGTGCCGGTTGTTTTTGTACTTGTGGTCTGTGAAATACTCTTCAGATGTGACTTTTGCTTCGTCGTGGTCTGTTTGGTCAGAGTCTGAGGATTCTTCATCGTCATCTTCTCCACCGTCTTCTTTCCCCTCATCATCTTCTCCAGTGTCGTCTTCTGCTCCCTCGTCACCTCCTTCAGGTCCTCCGTCATCTAAGGGTAACACAGCTCCTTTTTCTTCTCCTTTTCCATTTCCTTCATTTTTATCTTCACTATTTTCCACTGCCTCTGTGTCACTGTCAGATGGCACGGCCACTTTTCTTCATTTGCAACGGCGCTTTTTTGTCTGTACTTCAGAGTCTGAGCTGGTGGTGCTTTCATTCTCAGGTGGCTTTAAGAATGTCTGGATCTCACCTAACCCAGTGTACCTCTTGGCGGACTTGATCATTACATTATACTCAGCCGACCCTTTCTTCAAACCATGGGACTTCCCCTCAGTTAAATGGCGGCCCACGTTAAGGACCACGCTGTTGCAACCAGGCATCGGGCACCATTTCCTAAATCTACCTGGCTTGGATTTTTTGCCTATACCCCGCTTTTCTGCTTTCCCTCTGTGGCGCTTACCACAGGGTTCGCATGCGCCTTGAAAGTCCTTGAAAGTCCTTGAATCTCAAAATGAAAATTCAAGGCCTTGAAAGTCCTTGAAAATTGCAGTTAGTGCTGGAAAATCCTTTAAATTTGTAGCTAATTTCATTCAACTTAGATTCTAGAGTGCGTTATATGAAAATATATGTTACTGGCAGAAACATAGCAACACGTAATAGTAAAAGAACAAATAAAACCGATTAACACGACTCCGAACGTCGATCACGCCTCATGCACATTTGTCCTGTTCTTGGTTATATTCATTGCTCTGATTGGTTGAATGTCTGGAATGTTAAGGGCCAATGAAGTGTTTTGTAGTATTCGCTCTTTCTGCGAAAAGCCATATGCTTCGAGTACTTCCTTGTTTGGGTTGGTTTTGAATTGTTTGCATTTTGTTTCACGAGTGAAAGATTTAAAACAATGGGCAAGTGTGTTTTCAGCAACTTGTGGCTTCGGAAATCACCGTATAAAGAGTGGCTACGAGAAGTCAAGGGTGACAAGCACAAGGCACGATGCATTGTGCGCATGAAGGATGTTGACATTTCGAGCATGGGAGAATCGGCACTGACAAGTCATTTGAAAGGAAAAAAACATCAAACACTGACATCCCAGAAAAGGTCATCAGCAAGCGTTCCGGAGTTTTTTGGTGTTTCTTCTCAACGACAAGCAACTAAAAGTGATGATGCCAAAGTAGTTTTAAAATCCAAGATTGACCTGGGGTTTACAGCTGACAAGAAGATCAAGGAGATTGCAAATTGCACAGTTTCAGAGAAAAGAGTGCTTCAGTTTCAGATGGAATGCAAGGAGTTCCTTGTGAAAGTAGTTTGTAAACTGATTGCCAAAGCACCAATTCAGTATTCCCTTGTAAGGAATATAAATTGCTTAGATCCAAGGAACATGATGAGTGACCATGATGTTTCTATCACAAAATTTAAGAGAGTTTTGACTACCCTTGAAAATACCAAGAAAGTTCTGGAAGGTGACTGTGATTCCCTTTTGGAACTATTTAGACAATTTATTATGGAAGTCCCCTCTTCTTCTCCGTCAGAGTTCAAAGACTATGATCCTAACAATGACAGACTTGATTCCTTTCTGTGTCTTCACATGGGATGGAAGCGACCCTACCAATCATTGTGGAAAGTAGTCGGAGACCTACTGGTATTATCACATGGCCAAGCCAGTGTCGAAAGAGGATTTTCAGTCAATAAGCAACTGGAAGTTGAGAACCTTCTAGAGCGCTCCTTCATTTCTCAAAGGCTGGTACAAGACCATGTACAATCTGTGGGAGGTGTCCTTGCTGTCTCAATCAACAAACCTCTGCTCTTGTCAGCTGCAGGAGCTAGGCAGAAGTATTCATCGTATCTTGATGAACAAAAGAGGAAGAAAACCTCTGAGGGTGTAGAACTGAAGCAAAAGGAGCTAGTCAATGAACTCGACGAACTTAAAAAGAAAAGAAGGCGTTTAGAAACTGATGTTGACGGACTTGTTAAATCGGCAGACGAGTTTGCACAGAAAGCAGAGGATACTGGGAAACTTGTGTGGATTACAAAGTCAAATAGTTTGAGGAGAACTGCAAAAGAAAAGGAGATGACTTGCAAAGACATTGAGGACAAAATTGCAAATGTTGTGGATGAACTCAAAAAGACATAGACTTCTACCTGTCTGTTAGCTCGGCACAATCGCTACTATGAGAAGCTGAACATCCTTTGATTTTCCAATGCGTGGAGTCCTTGAAAAATTGAAAATATGTCCTTGAAAGCCCTTGAAAAGTCCTTGAATTTTTAGTCCAAAAAAGTGTACGAACCCTGTTACCAGCTCCAGCTATTGATACCAGCTGACCTATCCCCTCCTCAGCCAATTCTTTTCTTCTTACATGAACTTGGAGGTGCCGTCGGATATCATTGCCATGAAAGGTACACTTTGGCAGGGGGCAGCTTTTTCTCTTATGGTGTGACCGCTTGCCAGATTTTGAGGAAGCCACAGGGCTTTCTGAAGTCGATTCCTTATTGGACAACGACGCATCCAAAGCTGGTATTGTCTCTGCCTCTGACTTGTTGGATGACGACGCAACCAAACCTGGTATTGTCTCTGTCTCTGACTCCGCCTCTGAATTGGATGTAGCGGT
>JAEMPF020012236.1:0-13065 GCA_022496165.2 Catalaphyllia jardinei | reverse complement strand
TTGGGATATTTTTGTCGAAGTTGTCAGGGAATTTGAATAGGTACTTAGTAGTATAGTATATGGGAGTTCGAGCACATTTTCAATATTTTTTTTTCTATTCTGATTTTACGAGCACAGTTTTCAATATTTTTTCTGTTCTGATTTTCTGAGCATATTTTTCAAATATATTTTTTATACTATATTTCTAAACTATTTTTCCAACAATTAATCAACTGCTGTAAAAACTAAATAAATAAATATAAGAATAAAATGTGGAGCCAGACCAAAACCCGGGACATCAGTCTGGAACCCATTTTTATGTTATACTTTTATAATAAAATGTAATATGAAAATTAATATAAAATTCAAACCTAACTCGAGTAATCAGTTTGAAACTATTTTTTATGTTCAACTTTTGTTTTATACTTTTGTTTTATACTTTTTTTTATACTTTTGTTTTATACTTTTGTTTTATACTTTTGTTTTATACTTTTGTTTTATACTTTTGTTTATAAGAAAATATATAAGAAAATTTATAATAGAATGTATATGAAAATGTATATGAAAATTCCAAATGGAATGTAAATCAAATATGGAAGTCAGACCTAACCCGGGCAATCAGTCTGAAACCAACATTGATATAAGAAAATTTATAATGGAAATTAATGTTTGATATTCTTATGCCCATATGCATAGCTTGTTATTCCATCCTCATGTATATATCTTTTGTCATCAAAACAGCTGAGTGATACTTTGTTTATTTCATAGCTACCAAGCTTATGGTTCTCACTTCTAATTGTTTTCATTTTGTGAAACATCTGTTTATTATTCAAGAGTGTATCTTTATAGTTTTCATGTGTGATGTTTTTCTTGATGATATTTTTCTTAATACCTTTAGCAGTCTTTCCTCCTTTCTGATCATCTTTCATATAGCTATACATTTTTGATCGTAAGCCCACAAACTCAGTGATCGGAACTCCAGCTGCTTCATCTTTCATTTTACCAATCACTTTCTTATTTTCTTTATAATAAAATGGTGAGCTCTCAGAGTAATCACTATTATCGAACTTATGCTTATCCTTCCAGAAGTCTTGATACACATCCTTAGCTTCAATCTCATATGTTAAGCTATCTGTATCTGTAAATAGCAACTTGGCTTTACTTCCATATTTCTCTTTGATGTAGTTGTAATGGAAATCATACATCAAAGTCTTACACAAATCTAAGATACACATCCCTACATATGCTGGCCTGTTCAGAGTAAGGGTTTCTTTTATTTTATGTACAGCCACTAGATTCTCATTAAAGATCTTGCTACTAACATATGTTGGCTTACTGGTTAATTTTAATAATTTCTTTTCATCAGTAACCAATCTAACATCTACTCGCTTTCTGATATTCTCCATTGTTTTACCGAATACACTGTTATTCATCAGTTTGAAGAAATCCTTTTCAAAAGCATTCTTAGCATTTTTCCGTTTCTCGGTATTGAGATCGATATATTGTTTTAACCAAGGGGATTGATTGAACTTTAGTACTCGATGTACTTTGGTAACCTTCAAACCAAGATCCATATATAACTGAAGGTTCCTATAATGTAAAACATACTTTTCTTTTTTCCCTAAGGTTGGCATAAGCTTGTGAACCAAACCAGTTGATATATTATATTTCTCAGATATTTTTCTGCAGTAATCAGATAGCATATCATTTGTTTCTTCCACCTTTTCTGCTGCTAGTGGATAATCATTATGGAGATCGTGTAATTTTTTAGGATATCTGAGATCTACTTCTAATATCAATCCTTTCTTACTGTCTTCTTTATACTTAGCTAAATCCAATTCATCAATTTGCTGTTGTGTCATCCATCTGAATCCACCGGTGGGCAGATACTGACTCATAGCCCAACCGTATAAAGTATTTGCATTAAGATACATGATATACTTTGAGGGCGCTTTCTTATTGTATTCTTTCATATATTTATTATTTGCTTTACCATGACGATTAGCAATATAACTGATACCACCTCGTAAACCTTTTTCAATAAACTGAAACATATCAATATCAGTCATAAGTTCTAATTTGATATTAGTCATCTTTAGCATGGCATCCCATGATAAACCAGGAGAGGTGAAATAATGGCATGGGTCCAACTTATAATATTCAAGACATGTTTTCCTGAAATTCTCAAATACATCTGCTAATAATAGGATATCTGATTTCAAATATAAATCATGATACTCACCCATGTTCTTCAAATTAAATTTATTCCAAACATTTTGAGCATGTTTGTAATCTTCATCAGATATATGTTCATTATTTAAAATACTGTAGAATTCTTCTTTTGATGGTAGCTTTTCACTGAACTTGTCAAAACTATCCATATAGTCATAAGGATAAACTCCCTTTCTAGTCATTAGATCTAATTTTTTACCTTCAAATACTTCAGAGGTATATTTCAATTATTCTTTCGGCATATTACTCACTAGTTTTTCTAGACTGGAGCTCATGAATTGGAAACTATCAAGGAACACTAAGCTATTACCAAGCATGAACGCCATATATTTCTCCATATTATTTGGTATAGCATTGATGGTAATCTGTTGCTCCTCACCTTTCTTATTTTTATAAACATATTTCTTAACAATAGCTCCAATCTCTTGCATAATGAAATGAGAGTCGTACCCACGGAGATTATGAAATATAACAGGTATTTTTACTTCTTCTGGTTTTACTCTGAGTTTCAAATTACAATCTTGATGAGCAGATCCTCTATATTTACCAGTGATATGACAGTGGTCTCGAACTCGAATATCTTTATCAGTATATGTTTTATCACAAATATGACATTCTTCAGCTTTTTGAAATTGCTTTTCATCTTCTTTTGTCATTCTCAATGGTTTATTAAATTCTTTTTTCATCACTCTCTTACAATATTTGAATTCTTCCAACATAGCTTCCATGAATTTGAAAACTGCCTTTTCACCTCTATACGTTTTAGCAGTTTTGCTATATTTATCATTATAACAACAGACGAATTTATAACCGTAGCCACAATCTGTGTGCTTCTGGTATACCTCTGTAAATGATTTGTTGGCATTGGGTTGGCAACCAGATATCTTCTCAGTGATAGCTTCAAAGTCAGCGTAAATCACAAATGGCACAGGCTGTTGTTTATTATGATTATTATATTTTAGGATATTGTTATCAGGATCAGGCATTTTCACTGCTTGTACTCCATTAATTTGAATACAATTATCTCTATGATTGTTCAAGAGCTGAAACACTGAAGGCAATACATACAGAAGTGCTTCCTTTCTTTATGCTTTGTTTGGTTATACATGAACCTATCAAAGTCTTCAATTAAAACATAATGTTTATTTTTATTTTCAGTTATTAATAATAAATTCATATGTCTGTCATATTTTTCTTTTGACACAAAGATGGGATATGGCTGCTTGTTTTCATATCCAAATACATTAACATTAATCTCATTTTGCTTTTCAATTTTATTATACTGCTTTGTAGTTACTGGGAATTCAATTCCAGAGCAGTCTAAATTTTTAACATATTGTTTATCTGATTTTTTGATTCTCTGCGGGTTCCTATCTTGTGGATTTAAATATCTGATGTGACACCATCGGAAGCATTCATTATCCTCATTTTTCATATTAATCAATCCTTTTTTACTATTACTAAGTTCTGAGGGTAGTTCAATATATGATGAGCCTTTCATTGGCTTATATTGTACAATATTAATATAATGATTGTCAACAGATTCAATGGTCCAACCAGAACCTTCAGAAATCCATTGAGCTATCATATTCAAGATTTGTTGTTTTGATAATTGTAATGCTTCAGGGTTTTCTGTGTTATTAATAATGGTAATAGGTTTGCTATTGAAATAAGCGGTTTTGTATATTATTTTATCATTTGTTGATTTTTTGATTGTCACTTTAAGCGTTTCAACAAATTTTAGACCTTTCTTAGATGGTAGCATCTTAACAATATGATATTCAACTGCTTTTCTTGTGTTTTGCAGTTGCCCAAGAGGATCTTTATTATTTCTAATGCTGATTTCATAGGATTTTGTGTAACCCTTCAGAGCTCTAGCAGTTTCTTCAATTTTAGTCCTTGGTAATGGTACTGGTTTCTTAGTCCTTGGTAAAGGTGTTGGTTTATCCCTAAACTCTGACGGTGGTTGAGTTATATTGTTTTCATATTCTTGTACCATCTGCTTAACATTCTTCTTTGGAAATGGGACTGGTTTGTTTTGTGGTTCAATATATTTTAATAATATATCTATCAATTGAGATTTGGTTAGTTTTAATAGATTATTTTTGTTTATACTATATTTAGTTTGGATAATTTTTCGTTGCATTTTTTCTATAATCATAAATTGTGCCAAGTCTTTAAGCCACTTATGAAAATTTTTTTTTGATTGAGATATAAAGATTTGTTATGTGAACTATATTATAATGACAACAATTACAATTGACGACTGCGTTTACACTGCTCATCCAACTTATGATTTATACGGTGGTTCCAAAGATGGAAACATCATACATATCATCAAACAAACACCCAACAAAGGAAACAAAAATCATAATGGTTATATGCTTTGCCTCGTGAGAAAACATGGCCAATCTGGATTTAAGGGTTATCAAGCCCAAAGATTCATCTGGGAATGCCATAATGGTTTAATTCCAGATGGGAAAGTTATCGACCACATCAATAATAAAAAAGATGACAACCGATTATGTAATCTCCAACTTATGACAACGAGAGAAAATAACAAAAATCAGCTAAATTAAGGGATTATACTTTTGTTGCAAATAATTGTAAAAATAGAAAATGTATAAAAGCAGTTAATAAGAATACAAATGAAGTTTCATTCTTCAATAGCTTGTATTCAGTCAATCAACATTTAAGCATCAACGCTGGTTTAGTCAAAATGGCTTGTGAGGGTCTAAATAATTGTAAATCAGGTAAATCAAAGAAGGATGGTCATTTTTATACATTTGAATATATCAAACAAGAAGACTTACCAGCTGATTACAAAAAATCGGCTAATATAAGACCGCGAAGAGTCTCAGATGAAGAAAAAAAGAAACACCGATTGGAATCTATTAAAAAATGGCGAAACAAGGAACACCAATGTCCTAATTGCAACCGAGTTTACAATAATAGTTATAAATATCTTCATAAGAAACATTGTAAAAATAGCCAAAAGTAATATTTTTGGCTATCATTAATAGCAATAACAGCGTATACTGTGTTTACATAATACAATATGTCAAGCATACTGTATTGTCCTTACAATATAATATTACATTATTTTCATATATTTCCTAAATCCTTCATTGGAATCCAACTGTTGAAATCATCACTATATCCCTTCCACTTCACCAAAGCTTGTTTCTTCTTATAATCCCTCCGAATGACTTTATCAATTCGAAAAACATCCTGTTTGGCTTTCAATAATTCAGATTCATAGAAACTCCCTTGTATGTCTTCATCATTGAGATCCTTTATTTTATAAGTTATTGGATTTGTGTATTGGATATTATCAACTGTGAACACTTCTTCTGTCCAATTTGGTGTATAACCCTTATCAAACACATTCCGTTTATACTTAGATATTCGGACTTGATCACCTATTGAAAATTTTGGTTTCTGTTTTGATGTTTCCATGTCACCATATAAATTGAAGTAAACTATACCCTCATTCTTCTTATTGGATGCTTCAACTGGTGTCATTTTTATGCTTGAATGTTTTGTGTTGTTGTACTGATTTACTAGTTTAGGCAACATGTCTAGATACATTGTATTACCTTGAATTGTGAACTGTTGCCACATTTTGGATTTAATTGTCCTATTCCATCTTTCAACTACTGATGACTTCTCTTCATTCTCAGTTGAGTACATTTGTATCCCATTTTTCTCTAACAGGTCTTTCAAATGTTTGTTATAGAACTGTTTTCCCTTGTCAACCCATAGATATTGTGGTTTTCTACTTTCTTTGAATATTGTTTTGAATGCTTCAGTGACAGATTCACCTTTCTTATCTTTTAACGGAACGATCCAACCGTATTTGCTGAAGACATCAATAACCATTAGAAGATATCGGTAACCCTTATTCCATTTACTAAACTGTTGCATTTCAACTAGATCACTTGCCCATATTTCATCGATATGATTTGTGATTACACGCCGCCGAGTGAAATTCCGTTTTATGGGTGTATGTAACTCATCAGCTAATTTTTCTTGCCAGTTTTCCTCACTCGACGGCTTTTCCCGTTTTTTGACTTCACACCCATACCTAATTTGGACTTAGCTGCTATAGCGTTCCTAGCCACAGTATGTCCCCATTGTCGATCTTTCCAAGGAATTGCATCGAGAGCTTTGACCATCTTACGATCGGCTTCATTTTTGCACTTCACTTGATCACCTTTTGGTTTATTACCGCAAACTGAATAGTCAACATCATGCTGCATACTGACTACATCTGTTCTACCTGTTTGTTGTTGATATATCTCAAGTATCTGACCAGTGTTGGGATGATACCTCAGTTGATGTTCAAGAGGGTTTCCAGGTCCTGTATACTTATGTCCGGGCATCACAAAACCCTTTTTGGGTGCAACCTTGAGAATAGCATTATGGATGTCTAACCCTCCACCATAACCTTTCCATTTAATCCATGAGTTGTATGATCTGCTTCCTCCAGCATCTTTGTAAGCTTTGTATTGTCTCTTGTATTCAGCAACCAAGGCTCTACCATCTTTTGCACTCACTTCAGGTCCTTTAAACAATCCAGGTGCAGTGGCAACATTCCAAGCTTTCTTCCAATCAACAAATGGAAATGGTATTGGTAATCCACTACCACTATGTGTTGGATCCAATTTTTTTGATAAGTCTGATGTGAAATTGTCCAAAGCTTGATCAAGATACTGGTTGGCTGTCTGTTTTATTTTTTGTTTGACTATATCTGATTTGACAGCTTTTGCAGCACCAACTCTTCCAAGATTGAATAAACCTTTAACACCAGTTTTAAGCAGTTGTTCTCCTAGTAAGCCCCCATCTTGTGAGGGCTTAATTAGTTTCCCTTGTTCTTGACAAATTTAGTCTTTGTTATCCCGCATTCAGCACAAGTACATTTCAACATCATACGCCCATTTTTAGCTTTAGTATATCGTTCACTCCCTGGAACGCATTCAGTTTGTTTCTTCTGTTTTACGCAATATGATTTTACCATTTATATATATAATTTAGATATTTTTGAAATAATATTTGATGAATCTTTCATTTTTCATTGTATCATGTATATTGAACACTTTTAATAAATCATAATACGACTTCCCCTTATTCATTTCATTCAAAAAGTACAAACAAAAGTATCCACATGTGGTTGTATTTATATTTTGAATTTGATTATTTTGATGAAGCAGAGTTAAATTCTTTCTTTTCGCATGATTTACCATTTCTTGAAAAGGAGGCATACCAAAACTATCAAAATAATTTATTACACCATCTTTTACATAAGTAGCTACCCAATGGCTTCCACTCATATATGATGGTTCAAGATTGTAAATAAATAATGCTTGGTTATGATTATGTGGAACCTTACCATCTCTTGATAAAACATCATTGATTGGGATGTTGAGATATCTACACCATTTTAGCAGATCATGATTGCTTAATGGGATGTCTTCATGGAATTTAGGTTTCACAGTATTGCTCCTAGAAGTGGAATTTGATTGAACGGGCTGTTTGGTCCTAATAGTAGACCCTTTCCTTTTTTTTTGTTGGTCTTTTTTTTCCCATACCAACTTTGTTGTCACCCCAACTGCCAGAAAACGGTGGCGGCCTATATACACCCATTCTCGGAGCTCCTCTTCCCCCTTTTGGAGGTGATCCAATCTTGGGGGCACCCTTTCCAGTCAAAGCTTTTAAAACCATTGGAATCCCAATACCGGCAAGTAAAATACCAAGGAAACCACCTGATTGTTTTTTTGTTGGTCTGATGTGAACACCTGAACCTGTTTGAAGAGCGTCCAATATATCTTTCTTCTGTTTTACAGTTAGTAGGTGTTTGTTTGCAATAAGCTTATCACTCTTATTTTGTGGAATGAGTAAACCTCCAATTTGTCCTTTTCCGGATATCTTTTTAACAATTTGTTGTGCTCCTACATTGGAGGCCCCTGCTAAAGCTGCTAATCCCATTGTTTTAGCAATAGTTGGTCCAAATGCACGCGCAAGAGCTAGAGCTGAAGTTAGTAAACTGCCACCAACTTGCTTTCTGATATTAGTCTTGGAAAGTTTGATGTCCATACCTTTATTCAATTTCCGATTCTTCTCCAATCTCTTCTTCACAGTAGCTGGGACGTGTAGAGTGTCATTTCCATGAAGAGAGTCATTAGTTAGCCTTATGACAACTGTTTCTCTTTTACTATAAGCATCACCAATATTCTTCTTCTGATTTTTTGATAGTTTAACATTTATTGCAAAAAGCTGAGTCATTTCTTGTATATAATATATGTTATATAATTTCCTATTACAAAACATATTTGAATTAAGAATGTCTCATTCTTGCTTTTACACTATAACCAATTCATTTGCCACCTTGTCGATGACGATAGTCTGATCATATAGGACGACGGCGTGGACACGAAAATTTGCAGCACTATTTACGTTCAGCTTATACCTGAATATCAATTGCTTTGGGTCTCTAGTTATTTTATCCGCTTGATAGGACAAATCAAAATATATGAGAGAATAAAGAGAGTTGTAATTAGACATGTTGAGTTGGGTACCGCTATTGTAATTATTCTTTCTCATTCCATATGACATCACATCGTTGAAGATCCTTACTTTTGATTCTGAATCGTATTCAGTTTCTGGATAGAATACTCCATTTCCATATTCCAATCTACATGACGTGAGACCGCTATTATTATTAGCCTCATTCAGTTTGAAATTTGTATCTTCAACTTCCGTTTTCTTTCGTTGGAGGTAAACAAAGACGGAAACAACATTGTCAATATTTGGTGAGATCTCGAAGAATCCACTGCTCCGTGTTGGATTGGAAGATGTATACAATTCTCTTTTATACGTCCAAGATTTCTTCGACAAAAAGGATTGAATAAACTTATCGTATAAAGTGTCCTTTGGTACTAGTCTCGGAACCCAAAGTAAGAATCTATTGACAACCACTCGACTAGCATCTGCTGCAGCTACCTTATATATTAATTCTGCGTCATTCTGTAACTGTATATCGAACTGAAGTTGCATTGGGACCAACATTTTATCATATAAATCTTCAAAGAAACCGTATCGATTAAGAGGTATAATTACATTAACATCTTTGGCGGCATTTTCAGCTCCACCACCTTCACCAATTATTTTCGTTAAATTTCGTCTAGCCTCAAATCCTGTATTTCCAGCAGCAGTCATATCAGCCAAATTTGCTACATCCAGATACCAAAAACTATCTTTAGCCACCAATCTACTGAAATCATCACTGTATTCTAAGAGGTTCTTGACAAAAGTTACTTTATGAAGATTATCAGTTTCATATACAATCTTACCAGCACTCTTTATTGTTAAATGGTTAATTAATGAATGAGCTCCATTAATAACTGTTGATCGGGTTGCATTTGGAACACCTGTACCATCAGCCAATACCTGTAACTGAAACTGCACCTCAAAATAAGCATTGTACCAATCATAGACTTCTCAGATGTCTTTTTACCTACCCTTTCACCTGCTGATTTTAATGCTTTCTCACCTGATTTCTTGGCGAACAACAACAGATGATGCAACACTCTTCATTGGTTTGAAAATATTATCAACGATAATCCCTGATCCTACATGTTTATCCACAAAAATACCGAGTTTTGGATGATAAACCCTAGTGAATTCAAATGGTTTCATTATAATACTATGTTATATTATTTTTTTCAGGATTAATGAAAAAGATGTATCAGCTCCATTCAGGTTAATTAATCTCCTTTTTCCGTCCGTAATATGTATCCTAATACTATTTATATTATTCTTGTTGACTGGATTAAATGTAACTCTTCTTGGTTCGATGGTAAAGGAGTAACTAGGTTGAAGCACACTGGTTGAGAAGGAATAAATGATGTCTGTATCTTGACCGTCTACAAGTGAATCATTGATAAGGTCGCAGTGGATATTAAGAATGTCTGTGTCCTGACTGAGATTAGGCACTTTTGGTCCTATATTCTGTTCACTCTTCAATATTTCTTTATCACACCCAATCAAGTCATTGAAATTGCTTGCAGTTAAATCAAGTTGATAATTCTTGGCTAATGTGACTGTAACCCTGAATGTTGTATTATCGAATTCGAGAGTGATGGGATACTCATTATTGTTAGCACCATCTTTGACAATCTTTGTTATGTCCTTGATGTATGTATCAAAGTCAGTATAGTTGCAGACTCCTGCTGGGAAAGTGATGTTGTTAAATGTTGAACCATTATCAGAGCTGTACTTTATTAGCTGATTGTTGTATGATGAATTTACATTGAACCATGTGAATGACATGTTAATGATTCGGTTCAAACCAACTACATATTGAGAATTGCTATCCAATATTATAGGCCTGTTGAATTCAGTTATAAAATTCTGAGGAGTGTTGTTTCCTTGATCTTTGACGCTGTATGATGATAAAACAATCTCGCGATCCATGTATATAATAACTTTACACAATTATACTTTGAAATACTGATTATACAATTTATTATACTGCGGTCTATTGATTGTTGACATTCTCAATAATGTGTCCAATATACTAACTCCTGTATTTCTCATCTTAATTGATGTGTTGCCTACAACGGTTTCACCAATGATCAATTCTAATTTCTTGAGAAGTTGTTTGGGATCGTTGAAAAACATAACATTCCCACCTCTCTGTCTTCTTCTTCGGCCTTTGATCCCATAACCTTTCATTGTTTTCAGTTTAGTATCATAATGTTTTATGTATTCATTCAATACAGCTCTTGCATTGTCTATCCGTTTGTTATTCATCTGCCTCTCAGCTGCTGATATATCCCCTTTATAGTATCTTTTTGTAACACCTGACTTATAACCTGCAAGTTGTTTCTTCTTAAATTTCGCATCCTTTATTATTTTATTAAGATATAGTTCGCTTTTTCGGGGTGTCATGTCCGGCTGCTTAAGAACCATATCAACACTCTCATAGTTCGTCATACCTAAATCATTCAACGCTTCTTTCGTTATATCATCATCATCTATTGTATAATCAATTTCTTCATCATCATCATCATATTTAGGTGGCTGCTCCAGTTCGGTTGACTGCTCTGGAAAATATTGGGGATCGACATGAATCTCCTTCTTCCCTTCCAAAACATCCGCCAACGATTCTTCATATGTTGGTGGTTTTGGTACAATTTGTTTCTCCTGCTGTGGTGGTACATAATCACCATAATTAATCAGACCTTCTACATCCATGTCTTCATATGGATCAACTTCAGGCATATAGTCAATACCAGGCTCACCTTTCTTTGGTGGTCTTTTTTTATTTTTAGGCTTTCTTAAATCCAAATTACTTACAATTACATCATCTAATTTACTTGTCACTGGTTTGAATACCTTTTCGAATGATGATTGGCTTGTCTCCTGACCGATTTTATGTTGTGTGATTAGATCATGGACATAATTAATTTTATTCCCTAATTTGGTTTTACTTTTTGCGAGTTCTTTCCATGTAAGCAAACGCATTTTTGTTATATTATTACTTTACATAAAAATAACAAATCAAATATAAAAAACAATGTTGAACATCATGTTGAACACCATGTTAAACACCATGTTGAAATAATATACCAATATAATATAATGAGAATACCAAATTATGATGTTAAAGACGATGTGGTCTCAAACTTCAGACAACTATACGATTTCATGCCTCATCAATGTTTTCGAATGCTGATTTGCGGTCCAAGTGGTTCAGGGAAAACAAACACATTAATGGTTGGTTATGATGTTATTGAAGCAAGAAATGATGAAATTATTCCAGTTCAAGATCTTGACTCTGACTCACAAAAAATCGTCATTTTTGATGATTATGTATGTGATAAAAACCAAAAACCATTAATCGACTACTTTATACGAGGACGGCATAAAAATTGTAGTTGATTTATCTGAGTCAAAGTTATTATAAGACGCCAAAAGACATCAGACTGAATTGTTCTCACTTCTCCATTTATGAGTTTCCAAGTGCTAATGAGAAGAGTTTAATATGCTGTGAAAACAGTATTTCAAAAGAATCATATGAAAAAGCAATTAAGGAGCCATATTCCTTTGTATATATCGATAAGCCACGAAAATTCACCACCAAAAATTTCAATGAAAAAATATAATATATTAATATAAATGAGTTATTCAAACGGACTTTAACCTTCATCATCATCAGCCATTGGTAAACGTGGACTACCTGGGTTGCCAGGTGTTGGATTCAACTTAACAGATGATGGTAATTATGATATTGAAGGGAAGCTATTAACTAATATTGGTGAGTCTACTGGCGACAATGATGCAGTCAGTTTAAAAGTGTTGAAAGAACATACTAAAGTCAGTCAAAATAGTTATCATTTACAACCAAGTTTCCGATTTTATAAAGACTTTGGTGATAAGATTCAATTAACTGTAGGTTCACCACCAAATACATCACCAGACCATTTCTTTCAAAATCATAAAGCGCATAATGATGCTTATATAATTGAGAAAGAAGGTTATGATACTGGTTTTGGTGGGCAAGCTTGGTCTAGTATAAAAATGAAAGGTAATCAATTAGAGAGTGGTACTTATACCTCTGTTTTTGAAATATTCGTTATTGGTGATGCTGGTGGTTTTCTTGTTGATGATACAATAATTTTTAATGTCCATGGTGACAGTCATTATACGATTAATATATTCGATAGTGACAAAATTGATGGTAAATACACTAAATCAATCATTCAATTCACAACTGATGGAAGAGCTGGAGTAGATGATGGGTTAAGATTTCAAATCAGATATTATGGTTCTCAATACAATAAAAACATT
>JAEMPF020012235.1:0-13067 GCA_022496165.2 Catalaphyllia jardinei | reverse complement strand
TAACCAACTTTTGTAACCAACTTTTGTAACCAACTTTTGTAACCAACTTTTGTAACCAACTTTTGTAACCAACCTTTGTAACCAACTTTTGAGATTATGAAAATTAAGAATATTATGAAAATTATGAAAATTATTTATGAAAATTTTAATATTCTTGTGTCCGTATGCGTAGCTTGTCACTCCATCTTTATGCAAGTATCTTTTGTCATCAAAACAGCTGAGTGATACTTTATTGATTTCATAACTACCAAGCTTGTGGTTCTCGCTTCTAATTGCTTTCATTTTGTGAAACATCTGTTTATTATTGAAGAGTGTATCTTTATAGTTTTCATGTGTGATGTTTTTCTTGATGACATTCTTTTTGATTCCCTTGGCAGTCTTTCCTCCTTTCTGATCATCTTTAATATAGCTATACATTTTGGATCGTAGACCGACGAATTCATTAATAGGGACTCCTGCTGCTTCATCTTTGAATTTTCCGATTACTTTTTTATTTGTCTTATCAAAATACGGCGAGCTCTCAGAGTAATCACTATTATCAAACCTATGCTTATCATTCCAAAAGTCTTGGTATACATCACCAGCTTCAATTTCATAGGTTAAGCTGTCTGTGTCTGTAAATAGCAACTTGGCTTTACTTCTATATTTCTCTTTAATATAATTGTAATGGAAATCATACATCAAAGTCTTGCTGAGATCCAAGATACACATCCCAATATATGCTGGCCTGTTTAGGGTAAGTCGTTCTTTGATTTTATGTACAGCCACCAGATTTTCATCGAAGATCTTACTACTGACATAGGTTGGCTTACTGGTTAATTTTAATAATTTCTTCTCATCAGTTACCAATCTCACATCTACTCGCTTTCTAATATTTTCCATCGTTTTTCCGAATACGCTGTTATTCATCAGTTTGAAGAAATCCTTTTCAAAAGCATTCTTAGCATTTTTTCGTTTTTCAGTATTGAAATCAATATATTGTTTTAGCCAAGGGGATTGATTGAACTTAAGTACTCGATGGACTTTAGTAACCTTCAAACCAAGATCCATATATAATTGGAGGTTCCTGTAATGTAAAACGTACTTTTCTTTTTTCCCCAAGGTTGGTATAAGCTTGTGAATCAGACCGGTTGATATATTATATTTCTCAGATATTTTTTTGCAGTAATCAGATAGCATATCATTTGTTACTTCTACCTTTTCTGCTGCCAGCGGGTAATCATTGTGTAGATCGTGTAATTCTTCTGGATATTTGAGATCGACTTCTAATAGCAATCCTTTTTTACTGTCTTCCTCATACTTAGCCAAATCTAATTTATCAATTTGTTTTTGTGTCATCCATCTGAATCCACCTGTTGGGAGATACTGGCTCATAGCCCAACCGTATAAATTATTTGCATCAAGATACATAATATACTTGGAGGGTGCTTTCTTATTGTATTCTTTCATGTATTTATTATTTGCTTTACCATAACGATTAGCAATATAACTGATACCACCTCGTAAACCTTTCTCAATAAACTGAAACATATCTATGCCAGTCATGAGTTCTAATTTGATATTAGTCATCTTTAGCATGGCATCCCACGACAGACCTGGAGAGGTGAAATAATGGCATGGGTCTAATTTATAATATTCCAAACATGTTTTACTGAAATTCTCAAATACATCTGCTAATAATAGGATATCTGTTTTCAAATATAAATCATGATACTCACCCATACTCTTCAAATTAAATTTATTCCAAACATTTTGAGCGTGTTCATAATCTTCATCAGATATATGTTCATTATTTAAAATACTGTAGAATTCTTCTTTTGATGGCAGCTTTTCACTGAACTTGTCAAAACTATCCATATAGTCATAAGGATAAACTCCGTTTCTGGTCATCAGATCTAATTTTTTACCTTCAAATACCTCTGATGTATATTTCAATGATTCATTCAGCATATTACTCACTAGTTTTTCTAGACTGGAGCTCATGAATTGGAAACTATCAAGGAAAACTAAATTATTACCAAGCATGAAAGCCATATATTTTTCAATATTATTAGGTATAGCATTAATATTCATTTGACATTTTTCACCTTTTTTATTCATGACTGCATTATTCTTAACAATAGCTCCAATCTCCTGCATTATAAAATGGCTGTCATAACCGCGGAGATTATGGAATATAACAGGTATTTCAATTTCTCCATTATTTGTTTCCAACAATTGTTTGAAATCTCTTCTAATAATCTTCTTACAATATTTAACTTATTCTAACATGGCTTCCATGAATTTATACACAGCCTTTTAACTTTATACGTTTTAACCGGCTTGCTATATTTATCATTATAACAACAGACAACCTTATAGCCGTAGCCGCAGTCTGTGTGCTTCTGGTATGCTTCTGTGAATGATTTGTTGTTATTGGGTTGGCAACCAGATATTTTTTCTGTTAAGGCCTCAAAGTCTGCATAGATCACAAATGGCGCAGGCTTTTCTTTATTATGATTAATGTATTTTAGGATATTATTATCTTCATCAGGCATTTTTACTGCTTGTGTTCCATTAACTTGAATACAATTGTCTCTATGATTGTTCAAGACTCTTTCAGAGCTGAAACACTGAAGGCAATGCATGCAGAAGTGCTTCCTATGTTCATACTTCGTTTGGTTGAACATAAACCTGTTGAAATCTTTAATTAAAACATAATGTTTATTATCATTTTCAGTTATTAATAATAAATGCAAATGTTTTTTATATTTTTCTTTTGACGCATAGATAGGATATGGTTGTTTGTTTTCATATCCAAATACTCTAATATTGATCTCATTTTGCTTTTCAATTTTATTGTACTGCTTTATGGTTACTGGAAATTCAATCCCAGAGTAATCTAAATTTTTAACATATTCCTTATCTGATTTTTTGATCCTCTGTGGATCTTTATCTTGAGGATTTAAACACCTGATGTGGCACCATTGGAAACATTTATTGTCCTCATTTTTCATATTGATTAATCCTTTTTTATGATGCCTGAGTTCTGAGGGAAGTTCAATATATGATGAGCCTTTCATTGGCTTATGTTGTACGATATTAATATAATGATTGTCAACGGATTCAATAGTCCAACCAGAACCTTCAGAAATCCATTGAGCTATCATATTCAGGATTTGTTGTTTTGATGATTCTAATGCTTTGGGGTTTTCTGTGTTATTAATGATGGTAAGAGGTTTGCTATTAAAATATGCGGTTTTGTATATTATTTCATCTTTTGTTAATTTTTTGAAAGTTACCACAAGAGTTTCAACGAATTTTAGACCTTTCATGGATGTAAGTATTCTAACAATATGATATTCTACAGCTTTTCTTGTGTTTTGCAGTTGCTCAAGATGATCTTTGTTGTTTCTGATGCTGATTTCGAAAGACTTCGTATAACCTTTCAAAGCTCTAGCAGTTTCTTCTATTTTTGTTCTAGGGGTTGGGACTGGTTTCTTAGTCCTTGGCAATGGGACTGGTTTCTTGGTTCTTGGTAATGGATTGGTTTATCCCTAAATTCTGATGGTGGATTGATAATATTCTTGTACCATTTGTTTTACATTCTTCCTGGGAGCTGGAATTGGTCTGTAATCATCCCTAAATTCCTGTGGTGGAGGAATGATGTTGTCTTCATAATCCTGAACCATCTGCTTAACATTCTTGCTGGGAACTGGAATTGGTTTGTGATCATTCCTGAACTCTGGTGGTGGAAGAATTATATTGTTCTTTTTGGGCTGTTTCATATTTAGCTGAAACAATAGTTTTATTTTCTCATTCTGCTTCAATAACAAATTGATCAGTTGAGATTTGGTTAGTTTTGAGAGATCGCGGTTGTTCATACTATATGTTGAGATAATTTTTTCTTGCATTTTTTCTATAATTTTATTAAAATATTAAGTCTTTATATCCTTTCTGAAATTTTTTTTTATGAAAAAAATCTCTATATATTTTTATGAAAAAATATTTCTATATATTTTTTTATGATAGTGATATAAGGATTTGGCGCAATATAATATATTATGACAAAAATTATAGTTGACGAATGCGTTTACTCATAGAGGTTATATGCATTGCTGTGTGAGAAAACATGGCCAATCAGGTCAGAAAGGTTATCAAGCCTATAGATTCATCTGGGAATGCCATAAAGGTATTATACTAGATGGCAAAGTGATCGACCACATCAATAATAATAAGGAAGACAATCGATTATCTAATCTCCAACTTATGACACCGCGAGAAAATAATAAAAAATCAGCAAAGGACCGAGATTATACTTTTGTTTCTCAAAATCATAAGAATAGAAAATGTGTCAAAGCCACCAACAAAGATACAAATGAAGTTTCATACTTCAATAGTTTATACGCAGTCCAACAGCATCTTGATATAAATTACGGAACCATCAAAGGGGTTTGCGAAGGTTATTATGGTTACAAATCAGGTATTTCAAAGAAAGATGGTCATTCTTATACATTCCAATATGTGAAAGAAGAGGACTTACCAACTGATTACAAAAAATCAGCTAATATCAGACCGCGAAAGGCATCAGACGAAGACAAGAAAAACATCGATTGGAATGGTGGAATAAAGAATACAAATGTCCTAGCTGCAGTAAAGTCGTTAAGAATAACACCAAGTATTACCATAGAAAAAAGTGTAATACCCAAAAATAATGATATTTTTAGCTACCATGAATAGCGAATAACAGCGTTTGCTGTGATTGTTATACAATATAAATTGTATTGATTTATACAATTTATATCTCTCAACAAACGTTTATGTGTTATACTACACTTAAATCCTTCATTGGAATCCAGCTATTAAAATCATCACCGTATCCCTTCCATTTAACTAAAGCTTGTTTCTTCTTATAATCCCTTCGAATGATTTTATCAATACGAAAAACATCCTGTTTGGCTTTCAATAATTCAGATTCATAGAAACTCCCTTGAATATCTTCACCTCTGAGATCCTTTATTTTGTATGTGATTGGATTAGTGTATTGGATCTTATCAACTGTGAATACTTCTTCTGTCCAATTTGGTGTATAACCCTTATCAAACACATTCCGTTTATACTTGGATATTCTGACCTTATCACCTATTTTAAATTTTGGTTTCTGTTTTGATGTTTCCATATCACCATATAAATTGAAGTAAACAATACCCTGATTCTTTTTCTTTGAAGCTTCAACCGGAGTCATTTTAATGCTTGAATGTTTTGTGTTGTTGTATTGTTTTACTAGTTCAGGTAACATGTCTAGATACATTGTATTACCTTGAATTGTGAATTGTTTCCACATTTTGGATTTAATTGTCCTATTCCATCTTTCAACTACTGATGACTTCTCTTCATTCTCAGTTGAGTACATTTGTATCCCATTTTTCTCTAATAGGTCTTTCACATGTTTGTTATAGAACTCTTTTCCTTTATCAACCCAAATATATTGTGGTTTTCTACCTTCATTGAATATTGTTTTGAATGCTTCAGTGACAGATTCACCTTTCTTATCTTTTAATGGAACGATCCAACCATATTTGCTGAATACATCAATAACCATTAGAAGATACCGATAACCTTTGTTCCATTTACTGAACTGTTGCATTTCAACCAAATCACTTGCCCATATTTCATCGATATGACTTGTGATTACACGCCGCCGAGTGAAACTCCGTTTTATGGGTGTATGTAACTCATCAGCTAATTTTTCTTGCCAGTTTTCCTCACTCGACGGCTTTTCCCGTTTTTTGACTTCACTCCCATACCTAATTTAGACTTAGCTGCTATAGCATTCCTAGCCACAGTATGACCCCATTGTCGATCTTTCCATGGAATAGCATCGAGAGCTTTGACCATCTTACGATCGGCTTCATTTTTGCACTTCACTTGATCACCTTTTGGTTTATTACCGCAAACTGAGTAATCAACATCGTGCTGCATACTGACTGCATCTGTTCTACCTGTTGGTTGTTGATATATCTCAAGTATCTGACCAGTGTTGGGATCATACCTCAGTTGCTCTTCGAGAGGGTTTCCAGGTCCTGTATACTTATGTCCAGGCATCACAAACCCTTTCTTTGGTGCAACCTTGAGAATAGCATTATGGATGTCTAACCCTCTACCATAACCTTTCCATTTAATCCATGAGTTGTATGATCTGCTACCTCCAGCATCTTTGTAAGCTTTGTATTGTCTCTTGTATTCAGCAACCAAGGCTCTACCCTCTTTTGCACTCACTTCAGGTCCTTTGAAGAATCCAGGTGCAGTGACAACATTCCAAGCTTTATTCCAATCAACTAATGGAAATGGTATTGGTAATCCACTACCACTATGTGTTGGATCAAGTCTTTTAGATGAATCAGATGTGAAACTGTCTAATGCTTTATCAAGATATTGGTTGGCCGTCTCTTTTATTTTTTGTTTAACTATATCTGATTTGACAGCCTTTGCAGCACCAGCTCGTCCAAGATTGAATAAACCTTTAACACCACTTTTAAGCAGTTGTTATCCTAGTAAGCCCCCATCTTGTGAGGGCTCAATCAGTTTCCCTTGTTCTTGACAAATTTGGTCTTTGTTATCCCACATTCAGCACAAGTGCATTTCAACATCATACGCCCATTTTTGGCTTTAGTATGTCGTTCACTCCCTGGAACGCATTCAGTTTGCTTCTTGTGTTTTACGCAATATGATTTCACCATTATATATATATAATTTAGATATTTTTGAAGTAATTGATGATGAATCTATGATTGACACTTGTACCAGACACATCAAATTTAGTATTATGTATTATATCAAGAATGGATCTTCCTTTCTGTCTTTCTAGAAGATAGTATAAACACCAATAACCACACAATACTGAATCACGTTCTTGTATCTCATCTGTTGAACACACTAATTGCTTTCCACTAGTAGCCATATATTTCTTAACCTCTGATGGCATATTCAATCCAAAAGAGTCGAAGTATTCACAAAATCTATCAATGTTTCTATAAGCTACCCAATGTGTACCTGGTCCGATGTGGTTATCAAGATTTACTATCCCACATTCTTTATTTTTTATTTGTGATGGTAATGTATCTTTTCTGGAAACACCTCTAAAGTATTTTATACCAAGTTTTTTGACCCAATTTTTCAGATCATAATTTGATAATGGTTTATTTATAAAATAGATCCTATCAATGGAATGCTGTTGAAAGGACTGTTTGCACCTAGAAGAAGACCTTTTCCTTTCTTTTTTTTTACCAAGTCCAATCTGATTGTCATATCCATTTTGGGAATATATACAGGTATCGATCTTCTTGGTCTTGATTTTTCAACATGCAAACCTCTACCAGTCAAAGCTTTCAACACCATAGGAATCCCAATACTAGCAAGCAAAGTACCAAGGAAACCACCTGATTGTTTCTTTGTTGGTCTTATACGAACACCAGAACCTGATTGAAGGGCAGATAGAATGTCCTGCTTTTGTTTTGAAGTTAGAAGATGTTTTTTTGCAATTAACTTGCCAATTTTATTTTGTGGAATGAGAAATCCTCCCGTTTGTCCTTTACCAGATATCTTTTTAACAATTTGTTGTGCGCCTGCACTGGTTGCTCCCGCCAAAGCTGCCAATCCCATGGTTTTCGCAATTGTTGGTCCGAATGCACGTGCGAGAGCTAGAGTTGAAGTTAGGGTAAACTACCACCGACTTGTTTTCTGATATTTGTCTTGGAAAGTTTGATGTCCATACCTTTATTCTCTTTTTTATTCTTCTCCAATCTCTTTTTTTCCATTGCTGGGACGTGTAAAGTGTCATTCCCGCTAAGAGAGTCATTTAACCTTATGACGACTGTTTCTCTTTTTTTGTAAGCGTCACCAATATTCTTGTTCTGATTTTCTGATAGTTTGACATTTATTTCGAAAAGCTGAGTCATTTTTTGTATATAATATATGTTATATAATTTTCTGATTATAAAACATATGTAAAATATAATTTACATTGATCTTAGGATTAATTTTCCACTGGTCTTTTTAATTTCAACATCCTGTTCATAAAGCACAAGTGAGTGGATTGTGTATCCTGCGTTAGTGGCACCACTCAATTTGTAATGAAAAGTTAATTTTGTTGTACCATCTCTGATATCTGTTGATTGTTTTGTTAAATCAAAGTAAACAAATGGAAAAAGTAAATTGAAGTTTGACCTGTTGAGGAGAGTATCATGAGCATATTCATTATTGGCGTGAACATATTTCATTACATCTCGGAAAACTCGTGATGGTTCGTCAACAGGTGCATAAGGAACTTCTGGATAATCTATTCCATTTCCCACTACGAGACGACATTCAGTTAATCGCTGATTAGCAGGTGAAAAGGTGTTGTATAAGTATTTATTTTCTGTCTGTGAATCATCACTCGCATCATTGATGATAAAAACAAAAACGTGTCTTGGTTTGTTAATCCCTGTTGAAATACGGAAGTTACCCGAATCACCTTTTGTAACCAATTCACGAAGATAGGACCACTTTTTATCTATGAAAAATTCGTCTGAATACAATTTCAATCCAGCTGCGTTGAAGGTTATACGAGGTATTATTAGCTGCAATTGGTAATGACCACGCGACAATCAGCTCCTCCTGTCCTCCAGACTAGGTTTGCGTCACTCTCAATTTGTATATTCAACTCAATTCTGGTATTTGGAAGAAGTTCTCTATGGAGGTTCTCAAAAAATCCGTAGCGATTCAGTGGTATTTCTACATTCACCACAACATTATCAACTAATAATGTTTTTCTGGTGACATAACCTGAATTGTATCCCGCTACTCTTGCATTATTATCTGCTGCTGTGAACTCTGTTAATACAGTATTTCGGGTTTTGTCAATATAAAAGAACTCATTGGTTCCTTGACTTTTAACATACCCATTTGAATATTCTAGTAAGTTTTTAATATTAGTTGCGTGATTGACTTCTTTACAATCATAAACAGAAACATCATTCATTTTGACATTCAGCTCATTAATAAGAGAGAATGAAGAATTGACAATCCCACTCCGAACATTACCAGCAATATTACCACCATCTGCCAGAAGTTGTAATTTGAAATCAACATTGAATCTGGCGTTATACCAATCAAAAGGGGTTATTTCTCCACTATTATCAACGACAATACGATGATTGGTTTTTTTTTGATGATCGCAGGAACTGTCAATGCTTTATCAAGTTCAAAAACAACGTCTTCATACCTCTCTACGTATTTTGGATTTCGATAATTCGTCATATATTAATAGATTAGATAAATTTTCTTCTTCTAAGCTTTCCACCTGAAAGTAACATATTCACTCTCTCATTTATCTCATCAGTAGTTAATTTTCTCGGTTCTGATGCTGATACATTTACAGTCGGTTCCATCATGACTGGTGGGACTGTTGTTCTATTCTTACCCAAAAGCTCAACTATCTTATCACCAGCCTTCTTACCAGCATATTCTAAATAGTTTCTTTCCAACTGCTTTGAAAACATCGCTCAGACCTTCACCGTGTATAGTTTCATCATACACATGTTTCATCACATATTGATCCAGATCTGGATCATACCACCGTTTGAACTCACTATATCTCATATATTATAATATTATACTATATCTCCCTCGATCGTAGAAACAGTTCAATGTACCAGTCTATCCCATTCAGATCAATTGGAGTCCCAGATGAATCAGTAACATAAAACCGCATTGAAGATATTAAATGACTTGATACTGGACTATATGCAAGAAAACGAGGTTTGTAAGTAAATGGAAAGGAACTGACAAGATTTTCAACGGGCATAACAGCCACTGTGTTTGAAGATTGACCATCAGTTATGCTATCTGTTACCTTATCACAGTTGATATGTACCTCATCTACCCCTCTTGTGATGTCTGGGAGGTATGTTCCATACTCTGTTTGTTCAATCTTTTTTGAATCGAAGCCAATCAGTTTTCTGAAATCTAAGTTTGTGAGATCTAATTGAAAATTATTTTCTAATTCAACCAAAACTCGATAAGTGGATAAGATAAAATAAAGATTGATGCCATACTTTTCTTCACCATTATTATCAATAACATGCCCTTTATCCTTCATGTACTTTTTAATGTATTCATCAATGTCATCATAACTGTACATACCATCAACAAATGTGATTGTTTCCCAATCTGTGCCACCATTATGACTGTATGTTATTTGATTGTTACCATATGATTGTCTGATGTTGTACCAGCTGTAAGTCATGGATATTGTTCTAACAGCTAGTTCATGCTTCAAATCATAAGATAGTTTAATAGGGTTGTTGAATCGGGTTGTGAAATCATGACTCAAACTAACACCTGACTTTTGTCTGTTTTTTGATGAAAAACGTAGTAAGAATTCACTCATATATTAGTATATTAGATATTCCTTCATCAGATCATTCATTTGTTTGTTATCTATCACATTCAATTTATTCAGTTTATGAACTATCTTCACAAATTCCTTTTTTACAGCTCTGCTATTGTTTCCAGCAGACATAGACCCCCCAAGGAGCTCAAGAAGTGTGAGTAAATCTTGTGGATTATTATAGTAGACTACACCACTTCCAAGTTTTGAATACTTTTTGGATGTCTGGTGGATTGGTATTTGACTCAGTATATTGAGGTCATTAAACACAGATCTTGCTAGTTCAGAGTATTTCTTTTTGTTGTTGAATCGTTTTGTAAGTAGATCAATTGTGTCAAAGTCAGCTTGTTTGTCATATACTTTCTTACCGTTCTTGTGAGCCACAACTTTTAGATGTCCATACAGTTTTGGAAGATCGATAACCAGACCGCCATACTGCCCATTTTGTGATATCTTATAGGCGTTTCTTTTTTTCTGTGTATAAATTCCTTCACCCATATATTTTGGGGCTATTTTGATATGGTTTAATCTCACCAAATAATCTTCGAGATATGGTGTTTCTGTTTTATGTCGACGGAATGTTTCAAGTTGTAATGGTTTTAAGCTTTTGAGAGGCTGACCCTTTTTTGTTGAATGTGAAATCATGTATTCATGATTTCGTTTTATTTTGTTATTCATTTTTATTATTAATGGTTTTGTATCTGAACCTTCTTTTAGGATTTCAGATGGTAAAGGTAACCCTTTATTTTCCAATAAATCTTTATAATCGGCATCTATACCCTTATCTAAATTTATAATTTGAGGTTTCTTTTCACTTTTGCTTGGTTTAACCTCTTCATCTTTACTTGTGCTTGGTTTTACCTCTTCATCTCTACCCATGGGTTCGAATCCCGTTTAAGCCCTGATATTTTTTTTCAGGCTTCTTCTTTCCAATTGCTTAAATTGGAAAATTTATTGCGAGGATCATACTTCACTTGCATCTATAACCGCAGTTCAAATATGAATTATTTCATATACACTTTACATCAGAAAGAAATTTGATATCTCAAGAATTAGGAATTGATAAAGAAAAGTATATTAAAGCAACCGACAAACCATACTCTTTCTGCTATGTAGACAAACCAATGAAAAAAGTGAAGAGAAACTTTTATGGAAATAGATAATTTATTAATATATGGGAATCTTCAATGACAATACAAATAATGATCATTATGGTCAGATCAAAATTTCTGAACGAGGACCACCAGGACCACCAGGACAGCCTGGTATTGGGTTTGAACTTACTGATAAGGGTAATTATGATATTGATGGAAAACGATTGATTGATGTAGCTGACTCAATTAATGATGGTGATGCAGTTAGTTTAAAAGTGTTGAAAGAACATACTAAAGTCAGTCAAAATAGTTATCATTTACAACCAAGTTTCCAATTTTATAAAGACTTTGGTGACAAGAGTCAATTAACTGTAGGTTCACCACCGAATACATCACCAGACCATTTTTTTCAAAATCATAAAGCGCATAATGATGCATATATAATTGAGAAAGAAGGTGATGATACTGGTTTAAGTGGAGAAGCATGGTCTAGTATAATAATGAAAGGTAATCAATTGGAAGGTGGTACGTATACCTCCGTTTTTGAAATATTTGTTATTGGTGATGCTGGTGGTTTCCTTGTTGATGATACAATAATTTTCAATGTCCATGGTGATAGTCATTTCGTCATGAAAACATTTGACAGTGATAAAATTGATGGTAAATACACTAAATCAATCATTCAATTCACAACTGATGGAGAGGGTGGAGAAGACGATGGGATAAAATTCCAAATTAGATATTATGGTTCTCAATACAATAAAAACATTAAATTTCTGTTTTATTCAAGACTGGTGAAGGGTAAATACTCAACAACTTTCAATCACACCATTTTTGATGTCAATGATGTTCAGGATAATCACAAGATTCTCTATTTTGAGAGTTTGAATCTGAATAGTAATCTCATCAATGGTTTAGGTGATCCTGTAGATGACTCTGATGCTACTAATAAGAAGTATGTTGATGGAGAAATAGCAAAAGTTCATGTTGATACTAATGTCTTGAAATTAGATGGTAGTTGAAAAATGACTGGTGATTTAGATATGGATAGAAATCACATTCTATCTGTAGAAAATTTAGATGATCATAAGGTTGATGATGCTTTGGAAGTCAGAGCTAGAGATTTGCGAAGCGTTGTTAACAAAGGATATCTGAATGAAAATTCTCTCAAAATGGTGGACAAAGACGGTAAAGAATATTATGATCTCAAACAGAATATAATAAAAAACTGTGAACCTTACTATGATGGACTTTTTGATGATAACAGTTTAGTCATTAAAGCATTTGTTGATTCTCAAATTGCTAAAATACCACATGCTGTAAATACAGACAAATTAATTCATGTTGATGGCATAGTAGCAATGAATGCAGATTTTAATGCTGGTGGACATTTCATTGATAATGTTAAAACAATTGTTGAAGACGATGGAGAAAATCCAAATTATGAACAAATAAAACATAAAGCTGTTAATTTTGAATTGTTGAAGAAAACACGAGACTATTTAGTCCGTTTCATTACTGAGATGGATTACTTATTAACAGATGGAAGTGAGGCTATGGAA
>JAEMPF020012234.1:0-2500 GCA_022496165.2 Catalaphyllia jardinei | reverse complement strand
TACAAAACTTTATTTCAATAGTACAAAACGCCTACATCTCATAATGTATTATCCTTATAATCGCCTCTATAACAAAACTCTCGATCTTGATTGGTTCTCCGCGCGCTTATTTGTCACGTAATCGGAGCGCGATCACGTGGGTGTCCCATTACAGGTGTCCGATTTGAAACTGTTGTAATCGGACACCTGTAATTGGATACCCACGTGATTTTCACGTCAGTTACGCGCGCTTTGATGGCTTCCTTGTTGTCTACAGTTTTCAAAATTTAGGAAATGAGCTACAGACGTTTTCGCTCAAAAGAAGTTCTCAAAAGACATTTTTGATTCCAAAATTTGTTATAGATACGATTAATTAGTAATTGGACCTCGTGTCGTACAATTCAGGGAGAATTTCAAATCGGCCTCGCGTTTCGCGCTTGTCGGATTTTGAAATTACTCGCGCGATTACTCCCTGAATTGTACTCCACTCAGTCCAATTACTATTACTTACAATACCGAATTACTTGACACATACCCCCCCAATCCCCCCTCCCGCAATCCTTTCTTAATTAAAACAAAACAGAAAAGAAAAAAAAGTTGTTACGACGATTCAAAGGTCGCCCACTTTTCTCTTAAAAACTTCATATTGTTGCTAGTACGCGCAATATAGAGTTCTGTTTCATATTGAACTTTAAATTAAACTTTAAATTTAAACGCCATAACTTTTGGCAAGGTTTGATTCCTTCTGCAATCCCACAAGTAGAGTTTTGCAATAATAAGAAGATAGTTAAGCAAGGGGCAAGATCTTGTTATGACACCTGCAATTATATCCTTTTTAGTAAGACAAATTCTCTCCTTCGTGATGGAAAACCAATATTGTTCAAATTCATCCCAGAAAGTTTTCGAGTGTGGACAACTATACAAAAGATGATACAGTGTCTCTAAATCTGATTGGCAAAAGGTGCATTTATTACAAAGACTGAAGCCAATTTTATAGAGTTTAGTATTAGTATAAAGGATAGAATTCAGTATCTTATATTGAAAGACCTTAACATAAGGTTCAAGTGCAACTTTATGTAGAAGCATAAACACTTTTTGCAAAGAATCAATGGAAAAGTGAAATTCGCCTTCCAACTTGTTAGGAAATTGTGCCTTTTTATTTATTAACAGTGAATAATAATGTTTTGATTTCTTCTTTGTGATATCAAAAACATTTTTATTAATTACAAATGATGGCGCCACCCTTCTGAAACTCATTTATTGTTGACAATCCAGTAACCTTGTCCGTACCATTCCATAAAGATTTATATAGTAATCGATTAAATCCAACGATCACGTTGTTCGGGGTTGGCATTAACGAAGCTATATAAACAAACTTAGGGATTACCAAACTTTTAATTATGGTATAAATAGATAACCTTCTGGAGGACCGGACATTAAGTAGTTTCTTTATCTTGTCTAAATTTTCTATGAAGTTCTTTTCAAGCAGCAACTTTTGATGATAAGCATAAAAGATCCCAAGGGCCTTAATTGGCTCGCTAGGCCATTTAATCTGACCAAATGGTTTTCCTTTATTATTCCTGGAGGACCCAATCCACATACCTTCAGTTTTGTTAAAATTTATTGCTAAGGCCAATGCTTTCATAAATATTTCCAGTAAATCGAAAAGTGCTTGAGCTGAGCTAACATCTGCAAGAACTGCAGTCGTATCGTCGGCATATTGAAGGAATTTGGTCTCTTCTCCTCCTACTGAGATACCTTTTATTGTCGCATCTTGACGAACAGCAATTGACAGAGCTTCTGCTGCCAAAACAGAAATATATGGGGAAAGTGGGTCCCCTTGTGTAACGCCGCGTTCTAGAAAAAAGTAATGGGATGTGGTGCATTACTTATTACACAGCTTTGGGTATTTTTGTAAAATTTTTTAATCCATTGAATTAAGTCCGGGCCAAAGTCAAAGGCCTCAAGGCAACCCAAGATGAAATCCCATTCAATGCTGTCAAACGCCTTTTGAAAATCTATAAAGATCATTAAACCAAGAATGTTCTCCGTGTCAGTGAATTCCATTGTGTCAAAAATAGATCTTATTGTTTCACCAATGTAGCGGTCTTTAACGTATCCAGTTTGATTATAGTGAATAATACTTAGGTAAAACATTTTTTATCCTGGAAGCTATGACTTTGGACATAATTTTTGCGTCCACGTTAACCAAAAAAATAGGTCGCCAATTTTCTAAGAAAGTACGATCTTTTTCTTTCTTTTCAATAAGAGTTATCACAGCACGCTTTTGAGAGCAGCACATTTCTCCTTTTTCAAAACACTCGTTTACACATTTAACAAAGGGCTCACTAATTAAAGGCCAAAGCTTTTTATAAAATTCAATGGGGATTCCGTCATTCCCAGGGGCATTGTTGTTAGAAAACGTTTCAAGGATCAACTCGCATTCTTCAAAAAGAATTTTCCCTTCACAAGCCTGCTTCTGCTCTTCTGTTAATTTAGGAATATTTGAATCATTTAAAAA
>JAEMPF020012233.1:2308-7308 GCA_022496165.2 Catalaphyllia jardinei | reverse complement strand
ACGTTAAACAAGCCACTGTCTTGTCCAATCACAGTTCTCTGTAATGACATTTGCGCTGCCTTGAAAAAACTGCACTTTAGTGTGTACCGAGGAGATGTTTACAAGAAAGTGGCTGAGTCACAGTTTACATTCAAGTTCTATGTCCTATGAAGACTTTTCTATTGAATCTTATGGGGAATGAGACCTTCAAAGACAGGCTTGTTCAACATTTCCAGCGTGTGCTACCACTGTTGAGTGAGCCAGAGAGCAATCTAATCCGTCAACTTACGATCGATCGCAACTTAGTGGAAGTACAGGATGGCTGGTTATGGTCTTTTTCGGCTGGCTCTTTCGTTCAAGGAGTCATCCCAGAATCCGAAGTCAGTAGAAGTTGTAAAGAATCAATGATCAATTATTTTTGGTTGCTCTTTTTCGATAAGCTGTTGAACTTCCATGCGCTAAAAGGGCGATACTGGAGCACTCTAGATCTGTTTACTTGATTCGCCAACTAATGATCTCAGGAAAAAATCGTAACGTTTTTTAACGTAAACTTAGGCAAATACTATTAGACATTTAGCTATCAATTTTTTCCCTTTTATGCATCGTCTTTATATATCCATTAATCTATTTCGGGTCAATAAAGTTTTGTTTCATTTTATATCAATTTCATTACAATGTTTCTTTGAAATTCCCATACGCTGATAAACACAAGTATCGTTACTAAAATTGGACAAGAACGTTCCAAAAAGGCACTGTCGTGTACAAATTGTCATACCAAATGTTAGGGATGTAATTAAATGTCATGATACTTTGATAAGAATAATGAAGTATAACATTTCAATCTGCCAATTTTATATACTAAAACTTTTTTCCACTTGCAGCAAGGTCTTACATCTCCACGTGCCTATGTACCTTACAACAGCCTCGCTGATCCTGATCCTAGATACTTCAAGCAGATACTTGAGAACAGCCTTTCCGAAGAACAGATAAAGCGGTTTTGTTTCGACTTTCTTGGACTGTTTCGCCAGAAAGAACAAAAACAACCCGTTACATGTGCCACTGGGGCTTCGGACAGTGGTAAGACGAGCCTGTTCAGCCCAGTATTTCAGATTGTGCCACTTAATCGAATAGCCCGTGTCACTAAACAGAAAAGCTTGAACAAATCCATGATCGATAGCTCCACCGAAGTGATATTCCTGGATGAGGCCTACTCGAAACTTTTAGATATAGATGATTGGAAGATCATTTCTCAAGGCGGGTTAACTTCCCACGACGTGGAAGAAGGCACAGGGATTCCACTGTCGAAGCAGTATGTACATCACTTGCCAACAAGAGATGGATTTCGGCGATGCACACAACGACGCAATGAACAAAAGGCTCAACAAGTTTTTCTTCAAAAGCTTACCCCACGTTGAACTGGAGGCCAACCAGTGGCTACGAGAGCACACCATGGACTGTATTGTCTGGGCCCAAAAGATGGCTGCCAATTTCTCCACCGCCCCATTGACGGCGAAGATCTCGGAAGACGATGGTCTGGCAAGTAAGGACATTCAACAAATTATGTCCGTCTCTATCGCTGAGGAAAACTTGCCAACTTGTTCACAGGCCGAAATCAGAACGGAAGAAGAGCCCGAAAGCGCCGAAATCGTATCAGATAGCGAAGAGGGTAGCTAAAATGACAGTACGGGTGAGACTGATCTGGACAAACTTCGGCGCGAGCTCGAAAAAATGACACCAGACAGAATTCGGTATAGGCAGCTGAGCATGTTACTGAAGAATGCAGAAACGCATCAGAGATACGCCACTAGAGCCCATCGAGATGATCGTCTGGCCGGCCGTCGTCGATTTATAGTCAACTTAGGAGTGGCTAGCGAATCATAGATAAATCAACGGGTGATAGATCCCGATGAGCCACTGTTATCGACCCTACAGCAAATGGAACGACGGGCTAGCAGAAGAGGGAAAAGCGAATACAAGCGCAGAGAAAACAACAGGAAAAAGAACGAGCGACAAAGGCATTTAGCAATCCTTGGCTTATCGGAATGGAAACGGAGATGGCAGAATGTAACAGGCGGCTTGAGGGGACAGAAGACGCCGAAATGCGAGCCGCGTTGACGAGTCTATTAGAAATTAACAGCAACAAATTGCGTTTGTTCCACGAGAACCATGGTACGCTCGGACAGCAAGAAGCTCTAAAGGAAAGAAAGAAGATGTGTCTGGAGCGCGGACTAGTAAATACGTCCTGCGTTGATTTCATAAGAGACGTGTTTTCTCCCCTGCCCGTAATAGTGGAAAGCGAGAAGGGCGCGAAGACCATAACGAGGAAGAAGACGATGACGAAACGTGCATCTCGCAGAAACCCAAAACGCCCTCCTACATTCCTTCGATCGACTTTCCGTGCCCACCATCACCCATCCCGTTGGCCACAAACAAGAGAAAAAGACGCGTCTGACCCAGAGTCCGTTGTCCAGGGGACAGAAAAAAAATATCCAGCTTTTTCCTTTCACAAGGACACTCGTGTAAATAGTGTTTCATTTGTATAAATATTTAACTATCACTTAGTCGAGGTCATTTGTCGAGTGAAAACATAGGTAAGCAAAGACCGGTAAAGAAACAATATTAGAGTCCTTAATTTACATTCTGTAAATTTAAAGTAAAATGGATATCTCAGTTGAAATGTATGTCATTTAGTTTTTCTCGAAATGTTTTAGGCAACTCTGAGTCGCTGGAGCTTTGGGATATGTAAATGCCGATACATTTTACAGAGTTCCATAAAAGATATAGCTCGTCAGAAACTCAAAAAACTGAGTGTTTTTAGACTTCGGTTGGTCTTGTCTCTTCCGTCGCTAGGTTTTTCCTTGTAATATACCTTAATGTAACTATTTGCAAATAGTGCAAACAACATAATAATAAACTTAAACTTTTCACGCCAGCGACATTTTCATTCCAGCTCTTTTCGTTAGGGAGTCCGCCGTTCTTCCGTCTTGAAATTTGAAATTTGGTCTCTCAGGATAGCAGTCCACTGTCCAAACCCGTGCTTAGTTATCCCTGTCCTTAGAAAATCGTCCTCTTCTGTTGTGAATTTCAAAACATGACGAATGTTGCTCTGAGAGCGCAAGATTCTTTTAGGCAGGGCATCTTTCTTGGGGGAGGACATGATATTTTCCACTGTTTCAACAGAGGGCACGGCGTTGGAAGTTGAATCTCCGAGTCTCGCCTGGACGTCCTCGTCCACTTCTGAGCCCTTGGCACCTTCAAGTTTCTGTAGGCACTCGTGACCTCTCAAAGCGACCTCTCGGGATCGTTGCTTTTTATAGTGTACTTTAGCAACACAGAGCTGTGTTTTTGGTCTTCCGACAAAATCCTCTGCTCCTCGCTAGTGAGCTGATTGAGGCTCTGACTTTAAATAATTTGGCGATAGCGCGTGGGATGGATGTACTTTCCAATTGCATCAAACACCAGTTTGCTCATGATCTCGCCCAATTTACCATGTTGGTCGCCATTTCTGTTGACGAGAACGAAATCGCACTGGGGTTTAAGCAAAGATCTAACGTACGAGATGTAACCATTGAGCACTTGCATGTTTGCATCGGTCAGAATCAAAGAATCAAATCCATACTTTCCAGCAGTCTTGAACGTTTTCTGATCAATGAATCCACCCTTTTCCTTAGCTGTAGCAATCATGTCAACCGTCAAATATTGATAAGTCATGGGACGTGACCCCTTCACTTTGATGAACAGATACATGGCTACAAACTTCGTGGCAAATGTCAGGTCTGAGGGGCTCACTTGAGCTGGACTCGATTTGCAAATCTTCACGGTATTTTCGTAGCGCGGCAGAAGGAATTGCAGGACCTCCAACAGCTCTTCCATTGTTGCCCAGTGGCCTCTTGCTTCCAGTGTCTCAATGTCTAAATCTTGTGTCCACTGCAGTCGCATCATCTTTGCGACTGTCTTTCGCGCTCTTTTGAGGTACAACTCTGTTGCAGAGAACTTTTGGAAGACTGCCTCTGATGCGCCATGAAGTTTCCTGTCGATCATTTCAGAAATAGCATCTATGTAGCCAAGACGCCCACCATAGCCGAGCTTGCATTCGTCTTGTAAGTAGTCGACAAACTTGAACAACAAATTTGGAGAACACAAACTTAAGTCCACCACGTCAAAAGTCAACTCTTCTTCGTCTTCACAACAAAATCTAAGAAACTTAAAGCATCTTGTAACTATTTGTTGAGCTGTACGATCTTTCTTGTAACCACCACCACTTCCAGTCAGCCATTTCGCAAATACTTCGCCAATGTCGCACGATAATGAAAAAGAGGGAAGTAACTTTACAGCATGCTTTGTGGTCTCACATGTTTGATCTTGAATTGTGCTCTCTATTGAAACATTGGTTGCTACCTTTAGCGAATCTGTGATTTCCTTCGAATTGGGTTTTTCGTCAAAGTAAAAGAACCAACTGTGCTTGGTGTAAACATGTTTTCTGCAGCCCCTCTGACTCTGAAACCCATCATGGTCACACTCTTGTACTGGTCAGTTTCATCCTTTTCCAAGTGAAGGCGTTTCGGTTTTGGTGACGCTCCATCGATATCCGACCAATTGACTTTGCACTTCTTACTCATTTTGCCGTTTTAAGAACATTTGGCCAACATGAACCGATGACGAATAATGGAACTGCATATATGTTTGTATTTGGCAGAGCATGCCCTTACTTGCCCGCCCTCACTACTATTGTACAAAATTCATGACAGATGCGCTCAAACTTGCCCAAGAAGGACTGTGCGCGCCCTATTGTTTGCTTCAAATAGGAATGCGAAACAAAATGGTCCGATGTATGTTCCCCAATCACTAATTTAGGAACCATATGTTCCATTTACAGATAGGAACTCGGATCAAAACAGTCCTAAATGAGCAATTTGGGAACCATGTTTTCCATTTACAGATAGGAACTCGGATCAAAACAGTCCTAAATGACCAATTTGGGAACCATGGGTTCCATTTATGGATAGAAACTCGGAACAAAA